>JAPWTK010000034.1:385000-500000 GCA_029963805.1 Aromia moschata | reverse complement strand
AAAATGGCCCTGGCGGGGATTTGGCGCGGCAACCCTAGCACATTGTATTGATTTATACATTTTATTGTATAAAACTTATATTTAATTAGGGAAAAGGATGAGGGAGGTCGACTTAGGTCGGGATTTGAACTATAACTACTATATAACAGAATCCTTAGAAGAATGTTTCGAGGCTTTCGTTTTGGAACATTGGTTCTATTGACATATTTTCTTTGCAAGTTTTTTCATGAAATTCATTACCACATCTGGAAACAATTTAAGTTCCTCATTATCTAAGTTTTCATCCCCTTTTTGCTGTCGAATTCATAGAGGACTTAACACCACGCCAGTTCATCTAAATTCCCTGGACTTTTTTGTTTAATTATAGGTATCATCTTGAGGAACTCCCCGGCTTTTAATGATATAATAAACCGTCTTTGAGCTTGCTGCTCGACTTCGGCTGTGCCAAAACTACATTCTCCGCATTTTAATTAGGGCTTAAATTAAAGGAAAATTATCTGATTTAATTTTGTTAAATTTAATGCCTGGATTTAATAAAATACAAGTGGGTGTTCAAAATATGTATATACAGGGTCCTGCAAAACTCTGGAATAATTCATACATATATCTTTTTAACGTATTATGGGATTTTTTTTTTCAAATAAAAGTTATTTGACTTTTCTTTTATGTTTTATCGATCTTCATTTTTTATTTCTTCTATCAGGTGGCCTGCCCTGTCACCTGATTTGAAACACAGGTGCGACATGTCAAGAATCTACCATTATTACCTACAAAACATTTCAAGTTTTGTATGTTGTAAATAATAAGTTGTTAATAAAATTACTCATAAAATGACTGTAGTTGAATTGAAATTGGTAGTTGTAGTTGGAAAATAATCATTACACAGTCTACTTTAGTAAGTTGTGAAAACAGTTATAATATAAGTAAATAATTCTTAGACAAGAATACGATATGAGTAACGGTAATTTGAAATGCAGCCCCATATAAATTACGGTGCAAGTATTGATATTCTCTGTTAAAAAGATAAATTAAGTACAATTTGACACATTATTTATTATCCCATTCCTGGTGCTAAAATTATATTACCTAGTATTAAAATTAATAAAATAAATATTTAATTATAAATAAAATTTAAAAAAAACACAGTAGATAGGTGACCATTGAACATAACTAAAATTGTAATTTTAAACTGCATTGCTTATTATTTTTATTTTTGATATTTTTCTACATAACATGAATTTATGTTGCCGGAACATGCAAGTCAAAAAACTTTTGATTGAAAAAATTAAAACAAATGGTTAAAAAATATACTTACGCGTTAGTCCAGACTTTTTGCCGGACACTCTATATGGAATATGCCATTTCAATACATTCGCACTGTCGCGAAACTGATTAATTAGGACCAGTTCGTCGTTTAGCGAGATGTCGGATAGTGCGATAATGTAATTTAAAGAGAGGTTTCGGTTACCAATTTAAAAAATGCCTTGATAAATAATTAATGCGAGTTTGGCCGTCGAATCGGGAAAATATTGCGCTGAAATTAATACTTACCATTGTAAATCATGCAGAAATATACATACCATTTTTTTAACACAGAAGGATTTAAAAAATCAAGTGCATCGATTGGAAAAACCTCATCCTTGTAAGTTCACTCTGTCAAAAGATATTTACGATCAAAATGGGTCAGAATTTTCTAGAATAATAGAAGCTTATTCAGAAAAAAAAAAATTTTTTACATATTCTTGTGTTTACAAATACAAAAAAAAAAAGATAACAGTACAAGGATACCTTTTTAGCTGCATCATGTACGAGAATCGATAGGGTGTAGCTTTTCTTCGAAAATAAAATAGTACACGAGATATTTGGAGCGGTCGCGGTGAATAATTTATTACTAGTAGATTAAAATCCGACATTAAAAGAAACTTCATTGTTAATGAGTTTTTGTTACCGTAAATATTACAAAATAAGCCCCTATACGTTCAATTATTCATGTATATTACGTTGGCATGCGATGCAGAAACCATGCGATGCAGGTGGTCTGGGGAATTAGCATTATTTTTCTACGGTAAACTTTCTCTAAAACAATTGTATCGTAATAAAGGACAAAAAATGCATTTGTATTAGGAATCGTAAAGTGCGCTCTAAGCTGCCGGGATGCATGCTTAACTCACTGAGCTGCGTCCCAGAAAGAAAAATCAATCTTCTCGGAATAAATAAATCACATGCATCATCCATAAAACTCACTATAAATACACGATGTCAAACTCATGAATGCACCAGTCTCTATGCATTTGACAAGATTCAATATACATTATACAATACCGGTTTCTCGTGATGGCCACATAAAACATTTATAATAAGGTTTATTATTTACTTCGAGCTACTGCGGATTGCCGGTTATGTCGAGTACAAGAATAAAAATGTACACTGAAAAAAGTTATTTACTTGCTGTACTCCTTATTATCTAATATGACATTAGATTTTTTATTTATAAAATTATTGCATATTATTAAAGTATGGTCAGTAATTTTTCATCACCACATGTTAATACTATAAGGTTAATCAGGGAGAGTTGCCCCACTTAACAAAAAAGCTTGGTAAAAGCACACTTATTGTTTAAAAGTAAGACACGTATGGTCAACATGTAATACATTAATTTAAAAATACTATACATTGACTGGAAAACCTAAATCTAGTGTTTTTTTATTACAAGATCAAAACAAAAATCTTTTTGGCCATATCTCCCGGTAGTCTGTGAGAGTTGCCCCTTTGCTTTGGGCTAGATGTCCCATCTGACTCCATCCGGTATATTAGCCGATCGGGGCATCTATCCCCGAATTACCTTAATTGATAATTAAACATGTTTATTATTAAAAAAAAAAAGAAGTAGAAAAAAAGAATAAATTTACATTTATAAGCCTCAATAGCCCTGAGGATCAATAAAACACTCATTATTAAAGTACTTGAATAATACACTTACTAGCAAAAAAAATAACCCGACCCACCTGAAAAATTCCTTTTTTATCTTCAATAACTTCTGCAATAGTTGTGGAACAGCCATTTCGTATTCGCTAGATAGATCAGTGTTTTTTCACAAAATAATTATAACACCTTGTTAGTTGCCATAGTGGGGTTACTACCAGCAATTGGCATTACCCTTAAGGAGACTCTTCCGCAAGATTTCGTGTTTTGGTTCATCTTTTTATCTTCATTACTTTAAAAGATATGCAGTTTTATTGAATTGTATTTTGCATTGTGTTCTGGAAAAATCTCTGGATGAATTTATTAATTAATGGAGATCCCGCGTCTCACTTATACTTTTACATGCTAAAAACTCATATTATTTTATGCTAGTGAAAAACGTTTTCAAGTTACGTTTTTACTGTATCAATATAAGTTAGGCTACAGCCTTTTCAACCCCAGATAACCACTCTGAAAGTCATGCTTCATAATTGTTCTAATTTGTGGTTCAACATATATCCCTTCTATAAGTTTGACTTCGGATAACCTTGGAAAAACATTTTGCAAGTATTTAAATGCAACTCCTTGTTAGTCAGATAGTTTCACATTTTTTCCTTAAGCCAAGCTTAATGCATCCGGCGGGTGATATTATGTTTTTTGGTGATAGCTGATAACTGATCATACTTATTAACTATTTAGTGCACGCTCTTTAGATTTCAATATTTTCAATACGCCGCGTTGCCCAGCAAATGCGCTATCGGAATAACATATTGGAAGTGCCAAGAAAAATCCATTCAAGTTGAATCTATGGATATCAAAGCACAACTTGCAGTTAAGGTAACAGGTCGATTTTTTATCGCGTTTTTGAGTGAGAACAAAACACATCTAGAGCTTTAGAGTTCCAACAACTTTTATGTTTTCTTTTTGGTGATAACTATGAAATAAGACTTCACGTTCATTTCTCGAGGCATGAATTTATTTTTAACAGTTTTTTTTTTAACATAATGGCACTGTCTGTTCTGCTATTCTAGAAGCATAACAAATAAGATACTTTGTGCATCCACCATGCAAAACCAGTAATATACCGATTACACTAAGATCGCCACAAACCTTCCAACTGTGTTCCTGGTAATAATTCTTAAGTAAATTTGGCATTGTTTGATAAGATATTTGACATTTTTCAGTTATCTGACGTCCTAGAGTTAAAATTTCGCTCGTAGATGAGATTGGGGGGTTGCCCTTGAAATACCTAGTGGATTTTTGTTTCCTTATTGTGCAAATTCCCCTAACGTAGGAAAGGGGTGAATGAACAATATCGAACGACTTAATTTAATGCAAGTGTTCAAGACTTAATTTAAAACAAGTTCATGAAAAAAGTATGACAACCAGACGTGATAAAAAATTTTGAAGGAAGACTTTTACATTCGTAAACTAGTGTTATTAGTTTGTTGCTGACGTAATTATATTATTAGAATTCTAATAGCAACTGCCTTTAAGCACTTTTTCTCAGTGTACATGCAAGGTGACTCACGTAGTAAGCACCTACCTATCAATTTCTATGCAATTGACAACCAATATACAATGAACCTAACTGGATTTTCGTGCTAGTCGTATATGTACTTGTAAGTAATAAGGTTTATTATTTACTTCGAACTACTGCAGCTTATTGGTTTTGTCAAATCCAGCGGCAAGAACATACCATTTCATCGTGGCTCGTCAAAGATTTCTTTATTTTTATATAACTCGATTTCAGGGGAACGATTAAATCGAGTTTTATTCAAAAGATGACGTGGTAATTACTGGTTTTAATTCTTATAAACCGCCACTTACAGTTAGCGAACGAAGACTCTCTCGGTCTTTAAGACGTACCTTTAAATTTTTGTTTTACGCTGCCAAATGAATGGTTGCAAACGTTCCGATAACCGCTTTTACAGATAAACAAACTGGCCGAGAAGCTGCGGCCGAGTATTCAGGCTTGCCGCGCTAATTTGCATTATCAGTGT
Organism: Aromia moschata; assembly: GCA_029963805.1. Classification (NCBI taxonomy): domain Eukaryota; kingdom Metazoa; phylum Arthropoda; class Insecta; order Coleoptera; family Cerambycidae; genus Aromia; species Aromia moschata. The sequence continues at coordinate 495,036 of JAPWTK010000034.1, read as the reverse complement.
TAATGGTATTTACTGAGTGTAACGTCGCCCTAAGTCTTTTAAAATTCATGCGGCTGAGTGGGAAAGTTATTATAACATTTATTTCGCATCTGTATCGCAGCCATATTATTTTTATAAAACAAACAGGTTGTATGTGGATATTATATGGAGATCAGATATAATTTTGCTTCTCCTTATTATGGGTTTTTCCTTCACCTCGCCCTTTTTGGTTGTTTTCTCCAAAAAAGAAAAAATCCCCCACATTCTGGATAAAGTACGAGAATTTATCATCTAGTGCTCTACTACCCGTAATCTACTCGCTTAGCACACAAGCTCATGGGGTGATTGGTACTCATCAAGATACAGGTTATGAATCATCACCACTATATGCTTTCCAGTAGTCTGTCTTTGTAGTGAAAATAAAAACAGAAGGAAGTAGCATGCAGAAAGGAAAGCAAACAATGACCTATCTGTCCTTATGTATCAATCATTGATCTAATAGATTGTACACATAAACTTAATAAATATAGACTATTCTTGTCATACTAAACATCGTGATGGGAATGTCCAAGAATTATAAAAAGATAAGCTGTTTAGAACAGTAGTCTGACTGTGCCGTAGTGGGATTGAAAATCAGTGGAGGAGAAATGGCCGAGTGGCTGAAATATCTCATCAAATGTCGCATAATGAATGAATGAATACGAAAAGTGGGCGGGAAGACCCATGCACTTAGGCCGCCTGACGGGCCCATTGTGCACCCACATTCCATGAGTGTTCACCCAGGTATGCCGACCTCTCTAGCAAAGGCGCATATTTTCCTGGGGTGAATCCTCTTAACATCCTCTGGGTTCAGAACACAGCTCCCAAAGTGCCGTTCTCTGACCCTTGCAATTGCAGGGCAGTCTGTGAGGATGTGAGATGCAGTCTCCTCATCCTCCATGCACCATCCACATTCAGGATCATCTATGACCCTTATCATGTGGAGGTGCCTTTTAAGGTGACAGTGGCCTGTAAGGAGTCCTGTCACCGTTCTAATGTCTCTTCGGTTCATACCCAGGAGACTTTGAGTTAATCTGAACGAAGGCCCAGTAATATGGGCCTTCGCCTGCCTCATGCCCGGGGCTTCTTGCCATGATTTTTCGAACTCCTTGTTTAGGAGCTCTTTCATGGTTGAAACCCCCATTGAATAGGGGACCCCTAATATAGGTTCAGGTCCTATGGGGTACCCTATTGATCCTAGTCTGGCCAGTCTGTCGGCCTCTTCATTTCCCGGGACACCTGAGTGTCCCGGTACCCATGTGAGTATCACTCTATTACAACTGGCCAGATCATTTAGAATCTTTTTACAGTCAAGGACGAGTCGCGATTTGACCTTGCTGGATTCAATAGCCATCAAGGCCGCTTGACTGTCCGTGCATATTTGAATCGTTCTCCTTTTTGGAGCCGTCTTTAGGATTTCCATCCCGCATGCTAGGATGGCATATATTTCCGCCTGGAAAACGCTAGCATATGACCCGAGGGCAAAAGATAATTTTGTCCTCGTGGTTTTGCCATATACTCCCGCTCCGGCCTTATCGCCAATTTTGGAGCCGTCTGTAAACCAGATGATTCCATTTTTGGCATATAGTGTTATTTGTGTTATCCCAGTCATCTCTACTAGGGATTTGAATCCCTAGTTTTGGACTGGGACAAATGGTAGGCTCCACACTGTCCTGTAGCATAAGGAGTACTGGACAGTTTTCCGTAGCCTTGTTCCATATTGTGGCGTGGCCAGTAGTTTGTTCAAATGTCGCATAAGTGCGTACATAAGTAGTTGAAATAGTCAGTAGTGGCTAGTAGTAATTAAGGGGTAATACCACTCTAGCGACCGAAAAAAAGGCCTAACTTTAAGAATTAATTTTGGGATAATGGGAAAAGGAAGATTATTTCTTTTTTACACGGCTTATTAAACATGTATTGAAATATAAAAAAAAAATATTGCTATTTTAATACAAAATGGCGGATATACACCCAATCTTCGACAACGCCCTTTTTTTTAAGGTTCTTCACGGCCGGACAAATTTCTCAGAAAACTGAAGACCTAGCACAAAAAACGAAAAAAATGTCTTAATCTACATACTATTGGCTATAGAAGTACATAGGGTTTCTTTTTAGATCGATTTTTGTGCAAATGGCGTACTTTTTAAAAAAAAAACTCGATTTTCGGCCAAAAAATCGGCAGTAAATTGTTTATAAAAAAAAATTCATCGAATCAAAAAACGGCTACGTACTTCTACGGAAAATGTAATTGGGAAGCTACAGTTAAAATTTCAGATTGATCCATTGAACGGTCTCCGAATAATAACTTTCCGGCCAGTTCGAAAAAAGTGGTTTCGAGAAACACGCGTTTAAAGCTTTATGAGCACTTAAATTCTCAAAATCTCTTTACCTTTAATCTGCGATACCTGCTCCATACATTTGGCCATCTATATTGATGTTAGCCTCCTCCTCTTCCTTTCTGGATGATTTTAAAGACAATCGGGCTTTTTTTGCTGCATCAGTAAGAGAGCGCTCAGAAAAAAATCCGAAAAAAATCCGAGGTACAATTGAAACCAAAAAAAAAACAAAAAACAAAATCGATTTTTTTCAAAATCTTAGAGTGGTATTACCCCTTAAGACTGTGAACATTTGTTGAGAATATTTTTCTGAAATTGGATGTTGTAATTTACATACAGTTTATTGATGTTGCAGGAAATAACTCTTAAATTACTCTTACTTATAAGGTAGATACTGCAATTTATGTACTTTGTACGGCATGAATTATTTTCAGTGAAACTGGTTAAGTACGTACAATTAGAACTTGAGAAACTTCAGGATTCTCCAATAAATATAAACATTAGTCTATTTTTGTACTACAATTATCCTAGTTATGAAATTATTTGGACCTCAAATTTTTTTCATAGAAATAATTTTCAAAATAAAAAAAAAAAAAAAAAATAAAAAAAAAACAAAAAAAATTTTCCCCCCATTTTTTTGGGGAAGGGGGGGGGGTTGGGTGTGTTTTTTTTTTTTTTTTTTTTTTGGGGGGGGGGGGTGGGGGGGCCGGGGGGGGAAATGTTTGGGGGGGGGAGGGAGGGGGGGGATAGGGGGAGGGGGGGGAGGCAAGGGGGGAGGGGGGGGGGGGGGGGGGCCCCCCCCCCCCCGGGGGGGCCCCCCCGGGGGGGGGGGGGTAGGTGATGGGGTGTTTTACCCTTGCGATTTCAATGGAAGCCAACTCTCCGCACGACGGAAGCCAAGGAAGTGGGAACATACGTCATAGTAACGTCTGTGTCTGTCTCACTTAAAAAACCCCTCTATTTCTTGTTATTGACGTTATCATGCAAGTTTTGCAAGACATTTCTGCGGGTGATATTTTAATTTCATGTCGAATCATTGCAAAATCTGTACAATCCCCAAGAATTTACGGGTACTCAATGGGGTTTAGGTATGGTAATAAAATGCACCATTTATTAGCAATATCCAAAAGATGAAGAATGTAGCTATCAATTTTAGCTAAAGATTATTGTTTGTGGCCCAGTTAGAATATCTAATCTATGGCGGATTGATTCGGCTGTTAATTAGAATAGTCTTAGTTTGTCATTGAAGTATTATGTACTAAAATATTTATTACCTTCAAAATTTGTATGTGTTATATTTTCAGATACGCATAAACTACCGCGAAAACTTATTTTTATGCAGTTCCCATTTACGTATACGAATGTCGTGTGAAAAGGTAATATACCTGAAAGCGGGTGAAATATGCTGAATGTTTAAGAGAAGTTATATATCTTTATGTCAAACACAGTAATATTGTATATTTAAAATTTAATGCAATGATATAGGTATTTCGAATTTCGCATACCGAACACACCAGACATTGTAAATAAAATAGGGATCATATATCAGTTCGGAGACCATAAATACATATAAAGTACGTGTATGTTTTTTTTTGTAGAGCTTAAATTAATGGTTTTCAGAATGTATAAACTGCCACACCGAAGGCGCAATAGTATCTTTGTATTTTTATGTTAAAGAGGTTTATCGTAATCAATAAATATGAGTATATGTACTTTAATTGTTATTTATGCACAAAACTGTATCACAAACTGGCAATCCGTATAAATCATTTGATCGAGGAATTTTTAAAAAATTTATTCATTCATATTATATTCATTCTATAAATTTGTTTATAGAAGTATCTGCTATTATACAAAAACTGTATACCAGTTTTAGACATATCCTCCTTTTTTTTTTAAGAAAGTAAAAACTTGGAACGTGCATAATCGACGCAAATGGAGTTACTTTGACAATCGAGTATTTGACATCCGAAAAACAACTTCGGTTTTACCGCAAATGCAACGCACTTGAGATTTGTAAAACGCCTTTTATATTATTACGTTTTATACAAAATCAAAATTAGTTAGATGCTACAATTTTTTTACTACATATCCTACACAATGTTTTCAATTCGATCAGAAAAAAATGCTAGATTTGTTTAAACCAATGTGGTGAACATACTCAGAAAATGCTTTAAATTTTTTTATAAAAAAAATTTTAATGAAACCTTGCCTGGTTTCTCAAATTGTAGCGATGGTAACAAATACTGTTCTAGAAATTGAACCCTTAAAACTTGTAAAACCTTAAAATTAAAGTATATAATGTATGGAATTATTTCATAGTTCAAAATAATTTAAAATGCACCAATTCAAAATTGACAGCTAACATCTAGCAACTGTCAAATTTGTGATTTTACAAAAAAAAATATTTAAAAAATGGTCTAAATTGTTAGTATTTCGAAAAATGTCGTTAAGAAATGATGTTCCTAATGACATTTTATATCTATATGCCGGTTTTGAAAATTATTGATATTCTTAATTGAAAAAAGGTACTGTCTGAATTATTTTCCAATTTCCAAAAAAAAATCACCCATTGTTTTTCAACTGTGTTTTTATTAAACTTTATTTTGTTGGTACAAAAAATGGTTTTAATTATGATTTGGCTATCTTAACACGAAACTACTACTTAAAAATAACAAACAATAAATAAATAACTTTAAAAAAAGACGTTAATATGCAAATAAATCAGTAATAGCCATGGAAACCTTACACACCTGTGTGACTTTCTTAATTTTCCATGCATTTTTCAGTTCGGCGGTTAAATTCCCTGGCAGAATTTATATTAGTAAGAACTGCCTAGTAATATTTGTACATATTTCTCTTTATAACATTTTCCAAATGATCCACCTTTTGAAAAGGCATCCTTTTTGTACACTTGTTCGTTTAAATATCCTCAAAAGAAAAAGTCCCATTATGTTCAAATCTGGGGAATGCGGTGGCCAAGAAAATTTTGAATACCTCCCGATCTATTTTCCTCTGCACAAGATGTTTAGAAATTCTTTGACAGTATAAGCAGTAGAGTGAATTGCCGCTCCGTCTTGTAAAAAAAAAACAAATGTGGTCTTTCACTCAACGGCATTTCATTCACAATTGCTGCAATTTAGTTTTGTTCAAATTTTAACGATTTTAATTTAATTTAAATTTTATCGAAAAAAAATGAGATCCAATCACTCTTCCATTAAAAAATACCGCACCATACATAGGTTTTAAAACAATACTGGTCTCTACACTCTACTATAAAATTCAAATCTTGGGGCAAAGTCTCTTTCAATGTATTAATATATTTAGGCTTATAAGAGTGATAACGGCCTTTCTTTAAAATTCTCCTTATAGTTGTATTTGCTACATTTGTCCTTTCCACTGTTGGAGCTACAGAAGTAACCTTATGCTCCACAACATCGAACAAAACATCTTCCTTTTCCACAGCTTTCCATGCACGATGCGTTTTTTTAATTAATGCTCACTGAACCGCTTTCCTTGAATTTAGATAAAGTTCTGCCGACCGTCGTTTGGAAAATACATTTTTTCAGGATGTCTGACATTAAAAATTTCAGTAGTAGCTCTATTTGTTCGATCTTCGCCATGAATTAAAATTATTTCAACTTTCTCTGCTGCAAAATAGCGAAAAATAATTAATATTTTGCTAATGAACTGTCATTTTGTTTTTACAAACTATCATAAGGTTTTCTATAGCAACGGCATTCCACTGCTATTACTGATTTTTTTGCATATTAAGTTCTTTTTAAAGTGATTTATTTATTGTTTGTTATTTTTAAGTAGTAGTTTCGTGTTAAGATTTTTGTATTACCAAAATAAAGTTTAATAAAATAGCAATTGAAAAACAATGAGTGATTTTTTTGGAAATTGGAAAATAATCCAGACAGTATCTTTTTTCGATTAAGAATATCAATAATCTTCAAAACCAACGATATCTACGAATGGTATTAGCAACGTATGCATTGCAATGGCAGACTTTATACTGCTTTGAAGCGTTTTAAATGTTTTTCAGATCAGTTAGTTACGAGTGAATCAAAAACTTCGAAAATATAAATTTTTTTAGATCAAAACGTTTCGCTCAAAATCGACATATAGGCGCAAAATATCATTAAGGTGCGTTGGGGGAAGTGCGACCACTTTTTTTTATTATTATTACTTTGAAAGACTATAAAACTTTTTGTTTTTTGAAGAAAGTTGAGCAACCTTTTTTTATATTGCCTCTGGGTTGTTTTTAATTGACTATGAGAATAATGAGCTAAAAGCAGCAAACCTAATTTTTATATTCTTTTTTTAAATTTCAAAGATCTAAAATCGCTCTTGCCCCATTATTTGGGGTAAGTGCGATTTGAGTTGTTATAACTACATCTAAACATGTATAAATTATTATGAGGCAAGAGCGTTTTACTGCAATGTTAACCTACCTTTTGCTTTTTATAAACACTGTTGATCTTTAATCGCTTAGGCGCTTTTAACTTTTTTATAAAGTAAATACAAGAATGATGTTTTATCAACATCAGGTGACAAAAGTGGTTGGGTGTAGTTACGGTATAGAAATTCGTTAAACTGATAGTTGTATTTTTAAAAACCATAGTCGCTCTTACCCCAAAGATGCACTTCCCCCAACGCACCTTAGATGTTTTTATGTTGCCAAAAGTGTTTATCAAACTCTAATATTAAAAAAAATCCCACATGGTTCCAACTTTGTGGTGGACGCTGTATATGAGGTGTATGGTACTGAATGAGTGAGGGCACGTGCCCCAATGTAGGGGAACCCGTGGCAGAACGGAGTACTTAACGTTTGAAATTATTTTTAGGGAAAATTTACCAACATATCCTTATAAATTCTTTTGGAGATTTTATTTGACGGTATCTCTAACGTTTATCATCGAACGAACATCTTTCATTAATACCTTTTCCCTATTTTATTATTTAGTTTTTTATCAAATTTTGTAATATTCCCCGTTGTGCCCCACCTATGGGGCACAACGGGGTACAGGCGAGGCAGAACGGGAGTCGTTAAAAACTCAGGCATTACTCTTTGTTGATACATAACAAAACTTAAGAAAAAAACATTGCGTACAATACAAAACATTTTAAATAACAAAAAAATGTGCCTCTATTGGCATTGCTCGCACGAAAACACAGTTTCATCATCTTCGCTGTCCATTCCTGCACAAGAATTATGCGCACATTGGTGACACAAACTGCAAGCGACCCACCCTTCCGTAGATTTGGAATAAAAGTGTTGACAATATCAGCATCCTCTTCAGATGATGACTCGGAATCGGAAACATTAAGCCTGCCTTGTTTTTCTTCTCTTTGGTTTTTTTTTTCACTGACAGCCTTGCTTTTTCTTTCTTTTTTTTCCTCAACGTCAACGAAGGATGTCGCTTCAGAAATGTTTTCATCCAACTCTCGCCGGCCATTTCGGAGTTGCAGTTGAATCTATTATTGCAGTTGTTACGTAAAGCTAGTTGATAGGCCAGCTTTCGAAAATCGTCATTGTTAAGCCAAACAATCTACTTTCCATATCGGTTAAGTATCGCACTAATTCTAACTCCTGTTGTTCTGTAAAAAAAAAACAGTTTGGTCAATTTTAAAATTTTCACCATTTTGTCGTTTTTTTAGCGATGTAGCGTTCGAAAGTGATTTGGGGAACATTAAATTGTTGCGCTGCTCTTTTGTACCCTATTTCACGATTAAAAAACAGCAAGAACGGCTTGATGCGTTGACTCCGAAGACCAATTTTGGCATTCCGTTTATCTTACGTATGTTCGGAGCATCTACAATAGAATAAGTAACAAAAAATATATATAATTAAAATGAATTCAAAAAAATATGGATAATATCTAGAATAAAATTTAACCATCAGCAAACACGTGGGGCAGAACGGGGTATACCCCGTTCTGTCTCTCCCCTTCTGCCCCAAATGCATGCATCGTGGTTTTTCTATATAAACAACTAAAGGGTTTAAACTAATCATTTGATTTTATGGGAAATGTACCTTAAAAGAGAGGCTTTTTTCCTATACTTCATAAAAGTACAGCTACTGAAAATAAACACTTACCGTTGTTTCAAATTTGACAATTGTTGCAGTGGATCCTCTCAGAACACGTGAATTCAGCGTTTCAGCTCTAGAATGACTACCGACAAGGTCAAATATATTGTCAGTGTATTCGTAGGATGTAGTGTGTGAATATATATTGAGATGGCGGCCTTCTTGTAGCCCGCGAATGTTTGAAACGTGGTACCCCGTTCTACCCCGGTACCCCGTTCTATACCCGTTTCCCTACCCCTAGTTACGTCTTACGTCTTTTTCGTTCTATTTATTACAGAACCTAGGTTGATACCACGACGGCTGTAGCGCGAGCCTTTCCGCCACACGAGCGATACGTTTCTGATTTATTTCCGTTCCGCGATGATTCCTCAGAGACAGCCGGCGAACGATCCGCGCTCGTCACGTACGAAAATTAACGGCGCGCTATAAATTTAGCGAGTACATCCCTGCGTACGGCCCCATCCCTCTGCTGAATAATGAACTGACGGGGTTCACATTCATACAAGTTTTATCAGCACGCAGATAGATGTATATATTATACATGGCCGATGTAAACAGGCGGGCTGTATGCGCGGGTCACCGCAGTGGAGAGCCCTCGGCGCGAACGCACTTGAAACTCATAAGCAAAATGCCCTCCAAGATCCTCGCCATGTACCGCCTGACGCCCTTTGGGGACGAGCGGGGTCGGGCGACCGTGCACGCATATCCTGAAAGAAAGGAACGCGCTGAATCGGGCGCCTCGACCCGGAACGAAGGATATTATTTGTTGGTGAAAAAGTAGTGTCATATTTTCGTCACGGTTACACTGAACGAGAATAAGTGCCGTTCACTGGTATTCGTCATCAGAAATCACGGATCTACGATGGCCAACAATGAACGAGATATATTTATTACACTGCGTTACATTTTTTCCCACTAGTCCACTAATAATTTTAAATACGAAGGATAAGAAAAGTTTGCCAGTACGTAACGAGAAAATGGCTATCATTTTCAACAGTATTTATGATTACAAAATTAGGTAGATATCCACTAGGCGCAGAAATTAAGGAATTTAAAAAAAAATCCCAAATTTTTAGGTGGTTTTCAAAGGCTGTAACTTGGGAAAAAATGGTCGTAGGGAAAAGAAAAAAAACGAAATTGAAGCTCCATGTTTCTAGTTTTTGGATATTGAGTTTATTTTTTTTTAGCATCAGCAGTTTTTGAGTAATCATAAGAAAACCATCGAAAAAAAAATGTATGCTTGTCTTTTAAAAGCTCCATGGGCCTCAATATATTTTTTTCGATAATTTCATTATAAAGGTCTTTTAGATAATTTAATTATCTTTAATTTGACCTATTTTCGAGCCCTGTATGGTGATTTTATCTTTGAGTTATCTCTGTTCAACGCAAATATGTCATTGTTGACTTTGTTAATCACTTACTCGGGAAATAATGAACGTACAAAAAATTCAAGTAGGGTTTTGAAAACTGCAAAGTATCCTTTACAAGTAGTGATGAAAACATTTTCGAAACGAAATTGTTGATTGAAAAATTATGGATATTTGCATAACTTGGCATAACTTTGCAAATAATGGATAGACTAAGGGTATTGACTGAGCTTTTCAACTTTAAAGTACCCTAAAGAAATCCTAATAGTTTCAAAGCGCTGCGATTTTTCTTTCATAGTGCTCAGAATGATTTAAATTGTCGTTTGTGCTAAAAATCAATGTATCCTTACATTGATATTTAGCACAGGGTATTTCACTTTTTTGTTCATTTTTTTTTAAGTTAAAAAGGTTGTTTTAGCAATAATCTGTATCTTTCTTATTATATAATTAACCAATAAAACCAATAAAAGTTTTTAAAAATTCATACACTATATTTCCACTTCACTACCTGGATGTGGAAGTAATTAAGGGAGTACCCTTTCCAAATTACCTATTGTGTTTACATATGGTGTACTCCATGCCAACTGGACATGCCAAAAAAAAATTATCGCTCAAACTTCGGGAATATGTTCGCCTATGTATGCCCGAATCTCAAAAAAAAAATTTGCCCATTTGGGCACTCCGTTCCCGAGTAGGATTGATCGTATATTAAATATTTGCGATACATTTCGAATTATGCATGGGAACAAGGGCAGGAAAATGTATGAAATACAAATTGAAAAAAATCGATTTTGAAGGAGAAATGGTTTTATTGAACCAGGATTTTTCTTCTTCATTTTCATCATTAGATATTTTTCAGACTTTACGATCAATTACGATCAATCATTTTCCCGCGATAAAATCGCTGAGAAATACCCATTTTGTAAAAATCGATTTTTCGTCCAAGAATGATTAAATGATGGTATTTGGGCAATTTGATACCGTTCATCCTAAAAACTTGGTTGCGCGTAATATTTTGGACGGGGGATCGAATGCGCCATGTTAGAAGATGATCCGTTTGGGGCTAAGGTCATTTTTGGCCAATTTAAAAATTCAAAGTCCAAAAAAAATGGTCTAAAATGGACCAATTATTTTTTTTAGATGTTTTCATTGGAAAGAACTGGAACTTTCCGCAAAGAACCTATATGGAAATCTCGATTCGTTGTACTTGACTAGAGTTATGAATTATCGAAATAATCAAGATTTTTAAAAATTTGCGTTTGTGTCAATATTAAAAAAAATCATAACTCGGGAACGGAGTGCCCAAATGGGCTAAAACAAGGTTAACATTTGGGGCCCCTGATTTTCTCATATGCGTCACTAAAATCAGTGTTTTAAATAATGTTGGTTTCTAGGTTATGTAATGGTTTCAAATTATTCTTACGAATTAACAATGTCGTGGACTGTCACAATATTGATTGTTGTTCATCAATATTGATAAATGCTGTGCAATAATTACATGCCACATTATGAGGGTATGTCGGTTTAATATAGTTAGAATTATATCTTGAAATCCTATTCACAACGAAATCAGCTTTATTAATAAAGATGTACTAACAAATTTTAAAACACAAAAATAAATATTTGAGTATGGTTTTCTTTTTGGATATCTTCTAGTTTCAATTCCTTTCAATTTTCAACTTTCTACCATCCTAGTCGAAAATATAATTTTCGCTGCTCTCCCCCATTGCTTTCTAAAATGGGAGAGCGCAGTGTTTCCAGCTAATTTGGCTGCAATCATCTGCCATACTGAAAGAAACCCTGCAAACAGTGCTAAAAATGCAACAATAAAATATAGCATAATAATTATCTTCAAAGCTTTGAAATACGCTTTTAAACATCACACAAACTCTCAAGTGCCCCCGCGTACAGTGCAAATTATATACTGGATAATTATATTATTAGTATAAATTATATACACAATTACATATGCCGTTTTCTCCAAATGAAAGAATGACGAATCCGTTATTTCAATTAAATTTCTTTGTTACGCCCGTACACAAAAAAACTAAAAGCGGTAAATATTTTGTGCGAAAGACATTTCACACAAGTGGAGGCTTCCGTTTCTATCTTGGATGGCTTACATCAAAAGTTTTAGTCGTAAAAGGAGTACGAATATGAATACATTACAGGGACGGTATTTTAAAAGAACCCCCTTTAATTTTCTCCTGTGCGTGCCTTTCTCGTTTGAAAAAAAAAGAATGAACTAGGGTACGTTTATTTCCATGGCAGCGTTGTCTAGCGCAAGCATATTATGATTCTGAATAATTTAATAGAAAAACTTACACCCAGATCTGAAATGACTTCACCTACAATATTTGGAACCAATGTAATACTTCTTAGAAATACAGACATCCAAAAAAAACGTCATTAACTCTGGCTATGAACGAGAGAGATGGAAATAGCGGTCATGTCTAAGCTTTTCGGTTATGTCAAACTTTTGACAAGTGACTGTCACAATTTGTAAAATAAACAATGGCTGTAATATGATGTGACAGTCTTGACAAGTAAATAAGGTTATAAATTCGATTAAGAATAGAAATACGTCTTTTTTTCTCGGCCAACTTTGATGGATGTCTCTATATTACTGTAACATTAAATATTCGGAATGGGATTGTTTTTCACGGGATAGTAACGGAGTTGAAGGAGTGGAGTATGGATTCTTTTAAAGTTCACGTGTCCCACAACTGGTGCCAACGGCCTGTCAGTGGAAAGTGGAAACTTGCTGAAACGAAACGAGAATGGTCGAACTCATGTTGATAATGTGGTGATGAAATTATTCAACAGTCCTTAGAGCAAAAAAGACCTTGAAGGACGGTGGTTTCAAACAGAATTAGATGCTGTTAAAGCTTTAGAGGTGATTTTGAAGAAGCTCTCAAAGAATTTTATCATGTGAACAAAGCATCATTGGGACAAAGATAACTCAAGTTAGAGAAAAAACGGCGCAGAAGAACAGCCACTTATAGGCAGAGTCAATAGATATCGACATCTGACCGACAACGCACTGTCCAATAACAACTATAGTATCCACTGTGTCTCACACTGTTTACGAATTGATGTGAGATTCATATATTTGATGTTAAAGCTTCTTCTAGTTCTACTATTTCGTTGGGTTTTTTGGTTTATGGGGAGACTATATACACTGTGATAAATGTAATGATATTGAAGGTGAAGAAGAATATTGCATGTAGGTTCCTCGAGGAGCATGAGGAATTTAATTTAGAATGTAAGCGCCATAGAAGCGACCGTTGTGTAGATGGTGACGATCGTCAAATGATTTATTTATTAAATGTTTACTGAGGGCACAGAACAAAAAGTCAGTACTGAAAGTCTGGTGAAATCATACAGAACTAAAATATAACTATGGTTCAAGGCGCATCTGTTTTACTATATGGGGACGCATTATGTAGTAGTATAACTTTGTCAGCCGCGGCCGAGGGTTGAGCTGGGCGGCTAAATTGCGAGTTAGCAAATAGAAGTGGGGTACATTTTCCTCCGAGTTCCTAGTATACATTCCGCCCCACCAAACTGACATCACCTTTCTCGGGTGAGTAGATTTAAGTACCGAGCGTGGAGCTTCGGTTACCATGGCGCTTACGGCTGTATAATAAGCACCCATTTCATCCCCGGCAAAGATTGTTCAACCAGTCAAAGCGACACTGTAGAGAGAAGTTTGTGCAAAGTACTCCGTGGGATCGGCTTCATTATACTTTATCTTGTCGTTTTTCCTGCGTCCAGTACTACCGCGCTGTATAGCGGCCCCGCGTATTTGTTTCCAATAGGTTCTTCAACATGTACGCAAGCGCTCATATCCAGTTGAGGTGCTACCAGATCTTTATGTCGGCTGTAGTCGTCAATTGGAGGTGCGAACCATCGTTTATAAGTAAGGACTATCGCCAAACACAGCACAGAATCTCACTTGTCGCTTTTTTCTTAAATTAAGCTCTAGATTGCAGTGCACGCTTTATATCTGTCTCCAAACCCCACCTCTCCGACTTTAGAAAATTACAGGCACTGATGGAATGGCTCATTACTAATGTATCCACCGGGTACATAATTACATATCCACATTATAATACAAATAAACATAAACGTTCTAGGTACACTTCACTGGTGAGCCCCAACAATAGCGAAACCGCGGTGCGCAATTTCATACGATTGACGCCTCTTGGCAAAATATGAATGCCTTTCTCATTTAGCTTAAGTATTTCAATAGTAAACGTACATTACTTTGTGTACAGCTTGTGTACTGCTCTAACACAGTTGTGCACGGTTTATTGCTTGGGGCTTTTGATATTTGTATTTTACAACGCGAATGCACTAGGACATTGTCTATAATTACTATTATAATTACCTCCAGCGATAAAATCTAGAATATTCCATACAATTTAGTAGCTTTCATTTAGGAATACGCCATATTTAATTTAATAACGCAATAAATTTACAATGTATCGAAATTATTATACAATTTACATATCCACATTATAATACAAATTACAAAGCTGAAATATAGCTCGTATTTAGTTGACGCTTTTAAGTCCCTAATACGCGCAATAAAATTACGTGTGCGGCCGGAGATAAAATTTACAAATTTACTATAACTGCACTTAGCAACGTTTACGACCAATTTCCAACTGCAAGCAAGGAATTAAAGTGGAGTGTATATTAAAGCGACATATTAAAAGAAATTCAACACGAACGCGACGGATGGCTTTAAATCAGGGCACTACACAAGCGATCCGACTTTATGGAACTTCGATTCATTCGCATGCGAATAAACAATAAAATTCGCGACACGAAAAAAATGAAATGATCTCCATAAAACTAACCGTACAAAAATCTACAAGACACGAACATATTTTTTACGAACAAAGACGTGTTGATGGAACATACATATTTTGACATCAAAGCTTCAAAAGTTTTCATTAGTTTACAAATCGTTGTTTAAGATCCAGCATCACACAACTCAGTTAGTGGCCAAACTGAGTTCATAATTTATTTCAATTCAAATTTTCGCGCCTTAGCGATTGGAGGACTTAGTTTAGGATGAGAGATTTATCCACCCGTAGCACTGCTATCCGCAGTTTTACCAATGAAAGTGCATTTGGTATATGGCAATTAGTAATTCCAAAAAACAGTTTTTTTTGCTGTACTGTAAAGTTGTGAAAACTGAGTTGTGTGATACTGGATCTTAAACGACGAAATATGTATTGACTTTTGTTGTCACTCAGAAAAATATTTATATTTTTTGGGACGTATATGTCTACCAATGGCAAATATATAGAGAACATTTTTTTTCACATCTGGTTGTTTGTAAAATTACAAAGCTGTTTTTATCAACTTGTTGATTCCTATTGGCCATGCGCAAGATGAACTGTAAACAGTCTTAAGAAACAATGGCTTTGCTAGAAATTATTAAGTGTCAGGAAGACAATTGAAAGGTTGTAGCTATTAAAAAGTTATCGGTTTGCTAGGTTTGCAAGGACAAGAAGTTTCCAACGTTTCTTTCACAATATCACCTGTATCATCGACAATGGTCTGCAACTGTAATGGCGTATTTTGGAACTGCTATATTGCAACCCCTATAGCTGTATAATTGATGTGGATTGTTTGTAAATCTGCATAAATCATATATTGGCTTTTCTTTATGCACTCAACTTCTTTCCAATTAGAGTGTGAAACTACAGTTTTTATTGATTCAAAATTCACGTAATAAAACACGGTGTTGGACCATGTACGCTGCAGTGGCTCAGTAATTCCCGTGCACAAGTGAAATATGATTTCTGCTCAACATACGTACTGTAACACTAGCCATATAATGTTGTTACACATAGATCGTTTCCAATATAACATTTTTTTACATTTTATCAAATGGAAACCATAGTTGGCCATGGCATGCTTGAAAATTACATTTTTTTTATGCTTTCCAAAAATGCTGCTGTTCAAAACATTTTTTTATACTTTTACTTGAAATTAACATCGACCTAATTCCTATAACATAAAAAATATATTAACCTTACAAATTAATTAATTGACATGTATGTACACAAATGTTTTTAATCATTTAATTATTTTTAGCATCAAATTGACCATTTCAGGGTTTCTGAGAGAAGGCCCCCTCTCAGAATTTTGGAGGAAAATTGAAGTATCATATTTTCCGTGGTAAATGAAGTAGCAGAAATTTTGGATATAGGGCTTCCAGATATTTTAGATTATATTCCCCTCGCTCAGTTAAGAAAAGTATTTTTTCAACAAGATGGCGCACCTGCGCATAAAGCTGCTTTAATAAGTAATAATTTGAACAAGATTTGAAAATAAATAAATAGGAACAATGGTCCAAAAGGTATTAAAAACGTTATATGATTTTGTTAATTCATGATCATCTATGTACAAATTTTAAACTGCTATGCGTTTGTTATTTATGAAAATATATACATCAAATGAGTATTTTTTTTAGTGTAAAAAAATCCGTTGTAACTCCAAAACTAGAAAAAAAAGTATCGAAAATGTAGTTGTCTGTGAATTTCACAGGTCGATAAATTTAAACTTTTGTTAAATAACATTGACAAAAATAGGTATGTATATGCGATGTATTTTGTCGTCCTAAATCCGAAAATGATAAGCTTATTACAGTGATGGAAAAAAATGAGAGAACGTATTTTCACAATCTAATATTTATTTAATATAAACAGATGTGAAATGTGTAAAATTTAAGCAAAAATGTATAGATATTACAGATGATTATGTGAATAAAAATATATTACATGAGATAGCATATACAGCAACAACACAACGACAGAAACTTTCACTTTTTTCTCTTGTGTTCTGTAGCATCATCTCTTTTTAAAAACCAGCATGCGTCGCCTAAAATTGATGGGTCCCAGCGACCCTGGTATTTGGTTTCCATCACCCTGATGTCCTGGTGGAACCTTTCTCCTTGTTCGTCGCTTACTGTACCCAAATTTTCCGGAAAAAATTCCAAATATGAGTTCAAAAAATGCATTTTTTAAAGACTGCGACATGAAAATGGGACGTGCTAGGTCATTTCTGTGAAAAGGTGATATAATAACTACCTAAATGAAAGGCAAAAAGAGCATTGTCATCAATGTTACCAAAATCATGTTGACCTGTGTTTCCTTAAAAAAAAAAAAAGTAGCTGAGGTTTGCGAAAACTGCATCATTCTATCTCCTGTAATAAACGAGATACTTTAGAAAACCATTGAAATTTGAGCACTCATATTTCAGGTAGCAGTTTCAGAGCTGTTTCATTCGGAAAACTCGACTTTTCGGTCGGTTTCTGATACTACGGCTCAGAGGCCGTCAGCGTTTGGCGGTCGACAATACAATTAACAGCCTCCCCAGCCAGCCTCTCCTACAACCTCCACCACGCTAATTAAAACATCTACAAACGAGATTTTTAGGGTCGGCGACATTGCCACCACGGCCGCGAATCTCAGAATTACACCAGACGTATCTCTCTCTCCCTGTCCGCCACCCCCTGCCGCCGCCAACGCGCCGTTAAATTTTATTTAATTTAGTTTAAAATTCCTCTTCGTGGCTAATTTGAGGTGGTCGCGTTTTTTGTTTTCGCGCATTTTTAAGATGAAATTAAATTAATTCGACCGTTGCGGAGCGCGGGAATTTATATCGTTATGCAGTTTTCGTGTTCGAGCTTTTTACTTTTTGTGTGTTTCACGAGGTACCTAATCTCGTGTGTTATTTTGATAACTGGAGATTTCTCTACCACTGTGTAAAAGTTTAATTAAAAACAATAATAATTTATTAGAGCTTTTAAGTCACAGACTAGAAACAGGACACAGGAGTCTAGGTCATCGTTACCACCAACCATTATGCACACAGAAATTACATCATTATACATTGATGACTATTTAAATGAAAATAAAAATTGTTAAGGAAATGTAAACTTGTATGAACTATTTAAGAAGATTGCAAAATGCAAAATAATTCTGCAAACGTGCTGGCGAAACAGGTTGGGGTCGGGTGAGCTCGTACGGTCGACGCCGTTTCTGGTTGTAGGGTATGTGCAAGTGAAATAACACAAAACATTTTAGTATATTTTATGTTTCCCAAATGTGATACATCCTAACAAAAGCGTGCAAAACAGAAGCTTTAAGAAAATTCGACAATTCTGGTGGTAGGTGTAAAGGTTCAGTTACGGGTACTCAATGCTGATTGAAAATACACACCTAAAATTTTCATAAGCTTTCAATTTTCAAAAGTCCAAACCTTAAAAATTTGGCACGAATTGGTTGTTCTCACACTTGGCTATAATATCAGGTATACAACATGCGGCAGGTTTCAATAGAATTTTTACAGACAGGGTGTTTTGTTTGGCAATGTTTTTCTCCTGAAATTTGAAATTATATATTGCGTGTACTAAGCACCCTGTATATAACAATTTTCTCTCAAACTGGAGAGACATCTCCCAATAACAAACCGTTTGTTATATCTTGGGGATATCTGTTTTGCTGAGCAATGGTTAGGTTATGTCTTTTTGCAGACGAAACAAGATTTGTCCTTTTTAAAAACGATAAACGTTTACAAGTATGGAGAAGACGTGGAGACAGATTCAATGAAAATGTTTGCCTCAATAAAGTACCATTTAGATGCAGTTCTCTCAGTTTGGGGTGGAATATGTTTGGATACTCAACCAGAGATAGCAATCTTAATAAATTAAGCAAGAAGGCAAAAAGGTACATAGACTTTATATTGGAACCAGTAGTAGTACCTTATCTGAATATAATGAGTAGTCAGTCATCCGTAGTCAGCCAGTAGATGACAATGTGAGTTCTTACCTTGCAATGTACTTTCAGTTTTATTTTTTTTAATATTCTTATCATACTGTTTTTATCTAAAAAAGAAAGTTAATTAATTGTTATTATGTAGTGCGAGAATTTTTAAGAGTGTTTAAGGGTAATTTTGAGTGCATATAGTTTTTTTAATTTATGGTTGGAATTATAATACTTTTATTGGCAATATTTACGCAGTCATAGAAAGTGATCCACTTTCGTATGTCTTTGTCTTAATTCAACACCACGGTGCTTCAGAACATTACTTTTATGAACTAGAAGGATGTTTTTTAAAAGATTTTGTTTTAGAAGTTTGACCTTATTGTAGAAAAGCTTTTGTGCACTGTTAAACTTTAAAATTCTAAAGTCTAAATTGGAACAATCTGTTTAACTTTAAAATTCGGTTTTAAACACCTCAAATATATTTTAGTATTATTATCCACAGTAGGTACGTCTGTAGTACAGCTAGTATATTCATATAAAATAATGAGAGGGACATCTTTCTTCGACATAAACGTGGCCAAAAAAAAAAAAGAATTGAATACTCTTATTATGCTAATATTTCTCATTGAAATATGTGATCTATTTAAAATTAATGTTTCTCATTTTCATAGTGATTCGAATATTTATTGGTTATTTATATGGAGTTATTTATATATTGGAGGATTGTACTATTTAGATCGAACATTTTGGACAAAATTTGCTAGAAAATTATGTTCTGCTTTTAATATCATATTTTAAATAACTAAAAGCAAATTAAGTCTCAAACAATTTCGTCTAGAATACTTAGTTGACCCAATATTTATAAATACTATCCACACTCTTTCCTTAAATTTTTTAAAATGTATAATGAAAATATAAAATTAGCATAATGAATGTGGAATAAATAACATACCTTTTAAAAATATACATATGTGTTAAACATACGCGTATTCATTGAAGCGCTATTCATTTTCTACAGTTATATGTGAATTGTTATTTTTAAATTGATAGGCAACATATGTGCCCCAGTAATTTCGTGAAATCGTGAAGTTATTCGAAATAGAATACGAAATGTCATATTTTAGCGTAGCATAATGAGTTTAGAATGAATAAATTAGTACCTTTATTAGTCAGTTAAATTTTTTTTTAACTTCCAGTTAAACTGTAAAGTGTAACTTCCCAACGTATGTACATAATATACATATCATTTATAGTTATAATAATTAGAAAAAAGATTAGAATTATTATATATTATAATAATTAGAAATTTCGCATTTTCGTCGCCTTATTGCTTTCGCCATAAGGAATATAATTGTTATTATCCTTTACTTTTAAGTTACTATAAATTTCCAGAATACAAAAGAATCTAAGTAAGAACGATCGCCTTTCATTCAAAAAAAAGCTAATGAAAGTTCCATATAGTTATTATAACTTTAGTCAACTCAGGTCGGCCATATTGTATTTTCTTCGAAAAATTTTGAAAATCTGACCTTAGATTCTGAACGAGCGGATCTTTTGACATAAGAAAATATTGATTCTTAAATGTTTTTTTCCGTTTTTTTAATAATAATAAAAAACAATATTTTGATATATATGTACGTATCTCTAATGGGTATAGGAAAAAATACAAACATGAACATTTGAAAATGCGATATCTCGGCGAAAAAAAAAAAATATTTGAGCAGACTCGACGGCATTTCAAAGAGGAACACTTGTACCTACTAGAAGTGTATCTCACGTGGTTTTTTGAGAAAAAAATAATTGGCGGTGCTACATAACCTCAAATATGTCAAAAACAGTGTTTTTTTTTGCATTTTTTAAGTTAGAATATCTCAAAAACCTGACGTGATAGAGTAATTCTGAACCAGGATTTGGTTTCAGCGGGAAAATTACTTCGGAAACAAGTATTCATTGTCCAAGGGCAAAATCTTGCAGGGTGGTGTTATTTATTACTAATTTTATCAATTCATTACACGTTGTATATACTTTGATGTTAATACATTACATAATTTAATATTAATCAATTACGCTTATTAATTGTTAATCTTTCTTCAATAATATCTCATGAAAAATATGTGAAGCAATCATTCGAACAATTGCAATCACGTGGATAAAAAAAGCTGAAGACTAATTAGGTGAATAGAATCATTTTATCTAAGTATAGTTTTTTTCAAAATTATGTAAGTTATTTGTATTTTTCATAACTAACTAAAATTATATTCCAAAGGGCCTTAGAATGCGAAATTTTATTAATAACCTTGTACGCAACTAAAGTGTCCTTTTATTGCAATTAATGTACGAATGATTTAAATTGTATGCATAAATACGTATAAAATATAAATAATATTTAATTAATAAAAATAATATAAATATAGTAAACTATATTCGCCAAAGATCTGAGGTGAAGAGTTTTTGGCCTAGAATATACACTTTATTGTTACTGGTGACTCTAGAATGTTCCTATATCGTTATAAAAGTTAATAAAAGTTAGTTTTCCAATATAAATTCTACAGAAATATACGAATTGTATCGAATGTAAGTTTTCATTTTTATTACTTACTTTGTTTTTATTGCGTATGATACAAAGCGGGGAAATATTCTACCCGATGTCTTTTCTCCTACGCGCTTCTAACAGGGCGGAATGACAAAACTATTTTTAGTGTTCGAATTCTTCATCTAACTGAATTTTAGTAATAAATATTTCGCAGTTATTGTAGTGTAACGTGTTTAAATGTTTATAAAATGAGGGAAATACAATGGTGCTAAAACATATATAACATGCATTCAACATAATTTGACGTCAACGTAGGCTTTGCCAATTCAAACGTATGTTTTTGATAGGTTGAGGCCTTACATTATTGTTTTGCGATGTGGTATTTGACAGCTTTCATTTGGCAAGGTTAAAGTTCTAAACCAAAACCAAGAGTTTCAAGAAGTTTCCTGATGTAGTTACAAATGTTGAATACAACACATTTAAGTGTTCTCTCCAACTGGTAAGGGAAGGTAACTGCTTAGGGAAACAGGGAATTTAAAGTTAATATGGGGCCCCTTTGAACAATTTTTGAATAAAACATTGTTTTGAAATGTTTTTTTCATCAAAATACCTATTTTTATTTTATTTCATCTTCCAATTAAACCACGTTAAAGGCAAAACATAAAAATGAAATAAAAATAAAGATTAAATTGCTAGGATTTGAACCCAGGCCATCAGATTCAAAGATAAACTTCGGCTCTGTTGCTGATAAATACATTGACTCTAGTTATCATCAATAAGAGAATCATAAAATGATGTAATAATGATGACCAAAATGTACTAAAAGCCAGCCAAATATAGGCAACACATGAAATTGAAAAACCGTAATTACCCAGTAATGATAAGTAGTAATGATAGTGACAGAAAGATAATGATAGTAGTAATAAACCCAGTAATAATGATAAATAATTAACCCACTAATAATCCCAGATTTAGTATAATTTCTACAAAATTGGGATGAAGTCAATAGTCAACTCAATTGATATGACCCCAGCACGCCTGGATCAAAGTCAAATGAAGGTTAAATTCCGTTATTCAAATTATATAATTTTTTTCGACTCCGGATTCTGAAAGACCGGGAAATTTTACGTCCGAATACTCTTTGACCCGTTGGTCGATTGACCTCTGGAAGTCACCTGAAGGTCAAATCTTCAGCCAACGGGTCAAATCGTATCCGGACGTAAAATTTCCCGCTCTCAGAATCCGGGGTCAAAACAATTATATCACATGAAAAACGTATTTTGACCTTCATTTGACCTTGATGTAGATGTGCTGGGGTGATGTGGACACCGGATTCGTGATCAGCAACCCCAAAAACATACAGGTCAACTGGTCCGAGATCCGATGTCTTGTTTCATAGCCCAGATTCCAGCCGGAGATTCAAAATGAGGATTTGATTCCAGAGGTCATTTCGACCAATGCAATGGTTCAAAGCGTATTCAGATGTAAAATTTCCCGCTCTTTCAGAAGCGAAGAAGAAGTCAACTGGGCTGAGTGAAGTTACATCTTGATTTCATTTTGTGGCACTGTGTATACAGCAGTATAATTATTGTGAATTGTTTGTCAATTTCCATAAACTTTTGAAATTGTTACTGTCTGTTCTTTATTTATACAGTCGGCTTATTTCGAATTAGATTGTGAAACTATAGTTTCTGTTGCTTCAAAATATTGTGCATAATAAAACACGGCGTTTAACCACGTACCCCATTTTGTTAAAATCTGTTGCGGTGGTTCAGGAATTCCCGTGCATAAGTTGTCAAACTGCTATGAATTTCTCGAAAATATTTTGGAGACTTCATAAACGCAGCTTAGTTTCTGCTAGACAACTCGTATTTAAAATTACGAATAACGTCTTTTAATAACATAATTCGAATACTTAAAAAAAATGAATATCCTGAAGTCGAATATACGCTTTTAGTTTCACTCTGGAGAAAGTTTTCTAGCTTTTGCATTTTAGCAAGCCACCAGTCTTATAATAAAAAAACTTCACATGCGATGCTTGTTATTTATATGTATATCACCCAGGATGACGCTATGTAAATATTGATGTTGACATCGCAATATATCCTTGAACTCGACTGATAATTCATAAAACCTCTCGCAGGCCTAAGAAATTACACTTTTTTTCTCCACCCCGAACGCCCTACCAAATACGCCGTGCATTATGAGTTGGAAAATCGATGCCGGCCCTACACAGTAAGAAAGGGTGAGAAGCTTATAAAGTATAAAGACACAAGCACGCGGCGCTACGTCGCTTTGTTACTGACCTGCCTTCGCGTCGCGGCGCTGTTGGCGTCACAGACGATTCAGCGTCGGCAGGACCCGTGCTTTGATCTCGAACATAACGAACTGATCCGGGAAAATTGGAAGTGTCACAAGTTTTCTACTGAATGAGCGTGTTTTCGTGTCTTTTTGACGAATTACCGATTCGTGGCTTTGAGTATAATGCTGCGCTGTGTATAGTAATAAGTAAAAGACATGTCAACCAACTTCAATTTGTGATAGTAATGTTTGATAATGTTTGAATGCTATTTTTCAATATTTGTATTCCCATTTTAATGATACAGTTATTGTATGAGTTTGAAGGATAATTTATGCCATAAACTATTACTAATCTTACCTAACTTTGATTCTTTATTTCTGTTGACGATGAATCACTTGTTAGATATTAATTGAAGATAGAGAGAACAATTCAGGGAAGAAATGGACTTATTTATAATTCGCATAAAATCTAGTGTTTACTGGAATTAATGCTGTTACGATACCTATCTTAAACGTACGATGAAATGAAGTTTAACATGAAGCCAAATAATGAGTTTTGAGAGTAATGAGTTAATGAGAAAAATTTAAGTTCAGTAATTTTTATTCATGTCACGAATTATGATCAGTCATCAACCGAAAAATAATATTATAAACAAGAACAGTTTTTTTATAAAAGCCTTTTTTGTGGTTATGGTTAATTTTACGTTTATGTTAATTGTGCAACCACGAGAAAATAACTCTCAAGGGAATTCATTAAAGCCATTTTCAATTCACTTGACTTCTATAGGACATTAAAACCGATTCTGGAAAAAGATATCACATCAGGAGAAGCCCTAGAAGACATATTCCTGTATTTAGCACAAATATACTCAAAATAAATCGGGGCTATAATAATTCATAACTGTATGGGCAATAAAAATTAAGTATAATTTCTATTAAATCTAGAAATTAAAAAAATGTCTTCTGAAAGAATGATAATATCATTAAATCATTGATCTTCTGGAAAGGAATACCTCATCAAATTGAAAACAGTAGCAACTAATTCAAAGCATAGTAGCATCAAACCAAAGGCAAACAGTAGCAACTAACAAAAAAGAAGAAGACCAATAATAGTAGTGGTCCATCTCTTGCACCATGGGTGATCCATATATGTGTAGTGCCTACATATGCTGTTCGGGATACATACATATGTATCTCTTTAATTTTTCACATTATTGGGGTCATATATTTGTACATTTCTACATTTCCAAATGAGAATGTTTTATTTCTCTCCAGTTTTTCGTATTTTTTTTTCTTCAAGCAGCGAAACAATTATACAGCGTTCAACAGTGGATGTCATTAAAAAATTGTATCGAAAACGCGAATATTTTCAGACATTTTTTTTTTTAATCTAGAATTCAAATCTGCTCTTTCACGACATTACTCGCCTTGACACAATCGGTGATTTTGTGAACCGGGAACCTTTTTCTGGAACACCGAAATAGTACACCTTGCTGACGCACATTTCGCCAACCATGTTGACGTTATCGGGAGATAATTAAAACCGATAGAAAGTAAACTGTTCCACTCCAGGAGCAATCAGCCAATTCTCTTATTCGAATCACATTAAAACAGTGCTCAAATTCGAACAAGTTTCACAATTTTTTTAACGACCTACTAGAAGTTTACAAGTTTGTTATTAAAGAGATAAAGCCATAAATCATTTTATTATTTCAGTTGTCAGTAGACCAGTTGCGCGTAGGTTTGGTGTTAGTGATTTATTGACAATTATATTGTTGAATAATTGTAGTGTAGGAGAGAGTAAATAACAATGAATTTCGTACCGTTAATAACAATTCTTTTTTAAATTCAATTTTTATACCGATAGCTGTGATAATAAAAAAATATCTACTTTTTAATACCTGTTCAGAAAAATTTATAGTATTTTTGTTTAGAATTATGAAAATTATTTCTTTATAAAATTTAAGCTAAATAGGTACCTAATATGTTTATAACTCACAAACAAATAACTATGCCCAGTTTGGGCCACAACGGAAACATAGTGATTTATGTGTCAGTGATTAGGGGGATACTATCTGAATCTAAAACGGAACGGAACGGCGTTATTATACTTCAACTGTTTGTTCTTCATCAGAACTCTAATACCAAGAATGTGTCTTCGGCAAAGTCTGCAGGTGCTCACACGTCTTCTTGTAGGTGTTTTCGATACACCAGATACCACACGACCTTTATGACATCCTCCGCTTGTTGATCTTCGAATAGTTGATACCCGAATTAGAACATTGGAAACCTGCAGTTTCTTAATCCTCTCTTAATGCTCTTAAATTCTAGCTAGGTTTTGATCTGTCTCTATCGTGGCCCATTTTCCATAAGAAACTGAGCACAGTTCTTTGCGAGTGGTTTGGACTCTAGCAAACTTGTTTTGTGTTTTTCGTGTTAAGTGTTAAGATACTACCATATATAGAATATGTTAGCTGGATGGATGGAAATAGCGGTCATGTCTAAGCTTTTCGGTTATGTCAAACTTTTGACAAGTGACTGTCACAATTTGTAAAATAAACAATGGCTGTCATATGAAATGAAATATGTGTCTTGAAAGGTAAATAAGGTTATAAATTCGATTAAGAATAGAAATATGTATTTTTTTTCTCGGCCAACTTTGATGACGTTTTTTTTGGATGTCTCTATATTTAACGGTATACAGAAAATCTTTTACGGTTTGGAGTATCGTAACGGCTTAGCGCTTACGTTTTGCGTTTGAAACTTCTGCACATTTTTCTAGATGTCATTACGAACCCAATGGGCCCTCACTCATATTTTTACTAGCAGTAACAAAAATTAACACCATTTCGAACTTGTAAACTAGACTACATCAGTTTGTTTCCCTGAAATAGAAAGAAATCTTATTTGCAATGATGCATTCTTCATTGGGTCATTAGATCAAAGTCCGTAAACACTTTAATTACAATTACATCTGATTTAATGTATGTAATAGTCTCATCGCACTACATCGAAATTTACTTTTCATTTAAAAGCACAAAAGTACAATCGAATTATTATATACTACATGTAATTTCATAAATTTTATGTATGGGTACGCCCATACATCACAGGTAGTAGCAGATTCTGCTACTGCCTATTTGTTTATCGGATTAGAATATTCGGAAACCCAGTTGAGAGGAAAAATATTAAATGTGTTGACATACACATTTAATATTTTTCCGCCGAAGCAATACTGGATACGTTTTTTTCCTCACAAATGGCTAATCTGCTGATTCACTGATTCAGAAAAATGTTTTCGAAATCAAATACAATGTTTTATTAAAGGTTGTATTGGTGGGTTTGTTCTGCATAACCTTTCACAATGGTTATCGAATACGTTTTATAGAGAATTTGGGAATAATACCAAATGTAGATAAATATGTATACAGGTTGTGTAAAGCCGACATCGGCCACTTATGAAAAAGGACAAACAGAAGTGAGACGACATATAAGAAGCAACCGCATACGCATCGAAGGTAGTGGGAAAATAAGACTCACCACCAGTAAATGCGCAATAGCGAGGTGCGGCACCTAAGCGCGCATTGACGGAACTCTCGTCGCGCTTAACTTAAGCGCGCTTTTGTGAGTTTGAACGACGCGCGGACTGTTCCGCCAATGCGCGGTTAGGTGCCTCCCCCTGCTGTTGCGCATGCGTCAGTTGTCCGTGCCGTTTAGGAACACTGGTGGTGAGTGGGCCGGTCTTATTTTCCCACTACCTTCAATGCGTATGCGGTTGTTTCTTATCTGTCGTCTCACTTCTGTTTGTCCTTTTTCATAAGTAGCGGATATCGGCTTTACACAACCTGTATACATACATATGTAGGAGAATTCCCTTGATCCGATAAATCATCATTATTGGCCACATTAGTCTAATTTTTCTAGGCAGGCAACTGAAACAATTCCAATCGATTCCAATATTTTTAAAAAAATTTGTATTTCCTAAATAGCCTTATTTTGAAATGTTCTGAAACGTTAAGATATTAAGTTTAACCTACAACTAAAATTCCTATCTGTTTGTGTGTCTGTCTGTTAACTTTTTTTGTGTACACGATAGCTTTAAGATATCTTATTTAGATAGATATAGATTAAAATTGGGAGCACTGGCTTGGAGATCAATTGATTATAAATTACCTAAATATAAGTTTACGAAATTCTATTTATTTATGTATACGATGTTGTATTTAAATTAATCATCCTTCATAATTTTCTGTGACTGTTTATTGGGTACATTGTTACGGATTTCTGGTTAAATGCGATTGATTTTTAAAAATGTAATATCGAAACATGATTTTCGTGAACACAGAAATGCCTTCGCTTTCTCTGTTTGTTCTAGTGTGATATGAAGGTATTATTGCTTTATTCCTGAAAAAAAAAACATGAAATCGCTGCTACAAAGTAAAATGTAAAAACGAGTTTTATAACCTACTGGATATTAAAAAACATATTTGCTTTATGTACGTTATTTACTGATATTTTTATGAGTTCGGTTCAACTGTATCAACTGTTTTACATACGAATTTGGACGAAATAGGAAAATAAAATAATAGTAATAATAATTACCTTATAATAATTTCGAAAAATACTATAAGGTATAATTAATTACCAGTAAAGCTTTTGTTCACAAAAAAAGGTAAAGGTAATTTTACTATTATCATCTTGTAATATATTATGTGGTTTTTCAGTAGTGCATTTGCTTTCCAGTTCGGAGTAACTTTAGAGGTACCAAGATCCAAGCCAAGATTGGATTTTGTTTAAAGAAAGTATGTAATGCAATGCATGTAATGCATCTACATAGATGAAGCTGTCTGTATGTAGGTGGCTGAATGAAACATTCATTTGAATACTTATTTAGATGGATTCGCTGTAATCATATAAATGCCAACAAACCATTAGTCTTGATGAGGATTGAACAATCTGCTTATGTAAGATGCACCAAATAGGAAGAGCCGTGTTGACCTTATGACGATAACTATTTGTTATATCCTGCTGGTTGCACTAGTTTCATTATTGTCATATTTTCGTAAAACAATTGTTTCAAAATTTTGTTTAAAAACGTGTTAAAAAGTTCATTCATGCAAATTTCTACCCTAATGATCACCATTTTTTGTGCCTAATAAAGGGTTCCTACTGTCCCTCTTGCATTTACCACTCTTGAAGAAGTGCTAGGCTGTGCAACCAAAAGGTTGTACTCTGCTGGCTCCTGGTCACAGCGGCAACTCTCTCATTGCAAGAGTTGCCGCTGTGACCAGAAGCCCAGCAGAGTACAACCTTTTGGTTGCATCTGCCTAACTCCTTCATTATATTGTAGCATTCCCAAAGCCTCGAATCAATCCTCCATGACTACAGAGCTAATAGTGAAGCCTGACTGTCGATGTGTGCAGATTCGTCTTTCTGCAGATTCGTCGTTCTGGATTTTGTGTTAGTTACACTATTTTCATTAGTATTGTTTTTTAAAGCAATTGATTTCAGTTTCGCATGAAATGCTACCAACTTTCAATTCTCCATTGGAACGTCCTATATGTTTTTTAGAAATTTGATATCCTCATAATTGCCGAAGTTTAGTGATACCAAATAAGTTCAGCAGTCAAATATAAATATGAGTGCTTAAAATAATTTAATCTATTAATTCATTTCTAGTTTCCAAAGTGCGCTTAATAACTATTTCATTCTATTCATGACATTAATAATACTAGTGCCCTTGCAGAAACTCGATGCTATGCTATACGATAGTTGAAAACAACTAAACAAAATGGTCGCGTTCATCACACAGGGATATCTCTGTGCGATCAGTAATCATGAAATATCAAATATAAATATATAAACTAACGATCACTGACCGCTTCCCACCATATCATACATTTTCTATGCATTAAACGTCTGCTAATAAGTGAGCGGTTGCACCGGATCAGTCAGAATTGTGGCGATCAGTGATCGAGAGAGCAGATCAATTAACGACCAGTGACCACTCAGAGATCGCTGTGTGTGATGAACGCGACCAATGTTAATTATATTGAAACATTGTTTGTAACTTTGCAAGGCAGAATGAAAATACTTCCCGTTCGCTGTTATTCGTCATCATAAATCATATATCCGGATTTCGACCTTATTAGGTCTCATCAGTGCGATATATCTGACGACGAAGAACAATGAACGGGTAGAGAGACTGCTTTCTGCCTTCTAGGATGCATAAATAGGACTCGACGTATTCCGGTCGGACTGACAAGGTCAGTAAATACCAAACATTGCACGATGTTGTTTTTATGACATTAAGCCTGAAATATCCCGGGTAAATAAAAGATACAGAGTGACTGGCGTTAAAGTGTACAAATGCTGGGTGGTGATTGTACACCTCAAATGCAACACAAAAGTTGCTCTTGACCATGGTCCAATTATCAAGCATAAGAGATAAATTTCAGGATTTGTGTTTTTTTCGGAAAAAAGTGATTTTTCGCCTAAACCTGACCATATCTCCTGAACTATTAATCCTACATCAAATTAAAAAAAAAACATTGAAAAGCTCATTAAATGTTCTTGAAGGAAACATACACGCAAGATTAGCAAGATTCCCATTTAATTCTTGTAAGCACAAACACAATCCTAAATTTTAAAAATGTCTAAATTTCTAAATTTTACAAAATTTGACTTTGATCAAACGAATTTTTTTTTGTCTCTTAGAAGTATGCACATTTCACAACCAAACTTCATTTTTTAATAAGCTTTCCAATGGTATACACATTTTTTTAAACTTCCGTTCGGGTAGAGGAAACGATTTAAATGTATATGAACGTAGCCTCGATGGCAGGGAAAGAGTCAAAAAAAGCATAACAAAACTTCTTCCAAAAAATAAGTTTTAAAAAACGAAAATTTTATAAGGAGAAAACTTAAGACTTAAATAAACAGTCTTTTAATTAAGAAGCTAAAACACCACTCCTCTCTCAGCGACGTGTAGTTGCCTTTTGCCCCCTCTTCCAGAAAGCTTATTAAAACAGGAAGTTTTTGTAAAATGTGCACACTTTTGAGTGACAAAAAAAAATTCGTTTGATCAAAGTAATTTTTTTGTTTAAATTTAGAAATTTTGATTTTTGTCTGTGCTTACAAGAATTAAATGGAAATCTTGCAAAGTATGTTTCCTTCAAGAAGATTTAATGAGCTTTCAAATTTTTCAATGGGACCAGGGAGGTTGGAGTTTTAGTCGAAAAATCACATTTATTCGCAAAAAAAACACAAATCCTGAAATTTCTCCCTTATGCTTAAGAATCAGACCATAGTCATGAGCAACTTTTGTTGCATTTGAGGTGTACAATCACCACCCAGTATTTGTACACTTTATCACCAGTCACCCTGTATGACGACGTTTAAAATTTTCTAATAATAGAAAACGTTGCATCTTCGGATTAGGATATTAAAACGAAAAGGCTATCAAATTATAAATTTATATTGACATTTAGCCAAAATGATTTTGTCCTGTAAAATATTAGAGTTTTGATAAATATGCTGTTATGTTATCAAAAATGGGACAAAGTAAGATTAAAAAGCTGTTTAGTTTTATATAGTTAAAATTAACGTGACACATCATAACGAGTGAAATATTATGCTTTCAGCATTTTTCAGGATTGCGAAGATGGGGCAGACAGTGTTTGCATATGCAGTTGCTCGCATCACATACGTGTACATAAATCGTTATGCATCTGGAATAAATATACAAAATACATGTACATACATATGTAAACGTAATACTATAGTCAACGGTGATAAAAATGGAGCACATGTCGCTCTAAAAGAGCTAAAAAACACCGCTTCATTATCAAAGTGTCGAACCGTATTGAACATGTATGATTCATGTTTCAAAACGACAACTTCAATGCAAAAATATGCACTTCTCAGTCATAAACAGGACATATATTGCACTATACATTATTAATACGCTATGAAAAATGAATCAAAAGATCCACGCATATGCTGCTCCTCGCTTACGGTCTCTTGTTTGCGATTCAATGATTTTTCCCCATTCGACCCGAGACGGAATACGACCAACTAATTAAAAACGTAATGTTACAAAATAATAAATATAGTTCCGTTCGTATTGTTCCGCTGGAAACAATCCCCTTTTATTTTCAATCTCTACTAATTAACTGAAATATTTTAAAAGTTCATAACACAATGTAATTCCATGACGTCGAATTCAAAAGAAGCTTTGCTTCGTATATATTTGCTTTGTTTCCGTTAATTTGCGACTGTAGAAATGCAGCATATTTGTGCGTATTTTATATTTCTAAATAAGGGCACGCCACAATGAAGGGTAATTCAACCTAATATACTTAATTTCGCATTCAAATGCATCAGTAATAACCCCATTCAGAGCTATTTATTATTTTCCTAAATGAATGTATTCATTTAGAGGACTCCGAGTGTGTGTGTGTTTGGTTAGTAATTACTTTTTCTCTTCTGGCGCTGTGAGAACTCCATATTGTGTGAAACGTATGGGGTTAGTTTTGTAAATTAATGTCACACTTTATTTATTATTTCTTGTTCGACGTCAAAAAAATAAAAAGTGACCTTACATGGATTTTTATGTAGAATCGAAAGAAGATAAATTTGTTGATGCCCTTTATACAGGGTGTTACATACCCTAAAAAGTATGTATATACATTTAACAGCGTGTTTCGGGATCCAAATAATGTTGATTCAACACTATTTACCTACATATATACGATTAACCATCCCTGTGGAGCTACAGCCCTTTAAAGTTTCCGTTTTTAATTTATTTTTATGAAATATTTCCGTGATGTGTAGATATAAACGTTTCAAATTTGACATGAGCGGTCTTTCTTAGAATGCAAATAAGCAGCTGGATTCTTATCTATCTCACATAAAATTAAAGGGTAGTTAACCCTAAACTTGATTCATTTTAGGGACATAATTCTTAGACCATACAAATGATCTTAAATCTGGTTACATTATACTGAAGATAATTGATTTATAAAAAGAATCTTATTATTGTTCAAAATAAATTCGTAAAGTTTACCGTTTTCGTGAAAATACCATTTAAAGGTATCTGGCTTTATTTTATGACCGTTTATTTTTCTCGGTAAGAGATTCCTACGGAAAACAAAAGCTTCTTTCTGATTAATTCATGGACGGTAGATGTCAATTTGACATAAAAAGTTTGACATAATAGAACGTCCTATATCGGCTGTTCCACACTGCAACAATGATTTTGGAAATGATTTGCCATAGAAAGAACTGCTAAATAGAACAGTTATTTGAACAGTTATTTAAATGCATGTAATCGTTTTATAAATGGATGCACGCTGTGCATAGAAAAGCCATAGGTTGTACTACTTTAATTTTTCAAATGGAACATCCTGTATATTTTTCCATTTTTGAATTCTCTTTTGAACAAATCTTGTGAATCACGTTCTATACCATTATCCTATCATACAGTGTCACACATAAAGTCCGCATTATATGGGAATTCTTTTTCCTAATCAGTTCAGACAAATTTTGATTTTGCTGTTGTTTTTTGCTTTTGTTGTTGTCATTTGGCATCAGAAGATG
Organism: Aromia moschata; assembly: GCA_029963805.1. NCBI lineage: Eukaryota > Metazoa > Arthropoda > Insecta > Coleoptera > Cerambycidae > Aromia > Aromia moschata. The sequence goes on along the minus strand of JAPWTK010000034.1, from coordinate 461,995 downwards.
ACGACTTTTACAACATCAATTAAATAGATGACGGTTATTCTCTGTTTATCCATCAATTGAACTATTTGGTTGCAAAGGCACAACGTTGGTCAATTGATACATTTTTAATGTTATTTTTTACAATGTGTATTTGTCAGGAAGACGTATTTTACAACATTCTTTCATGAAAGACAAATATTTTTTAACTTTCCATAGTTTCACTTAACATTTAAAATAGGTTACAAGGTTACAAGGTTTTATGCTTGGTCAAATGATACATTTTTTTTATTCTATTTTGCAACTATTGGGGCCTTAATGCTGTGCTCAGCAACGAAGTTAATTTCAAAGACTGACAGTTTGTTCGTATATGGAATATATGTTATCGAAAAAATGCATTTCTAGCATTGGTCAAATGACGACATCAAATATATCGCTACTTCCCGAGCTGTATATTTACTATTCCATAAAATATGGTCTTATTGGTTTTTCATAATATACGTTTAAGCTATACATAAGGCTGGCATTAGGCTCTGATTAATGGCATAAAGTCAACAACACACACAGATATACTTAAGAAATTTAATATCACCTGATATCATTTTTTTCTTACAATCTCTTTTTTTGTTTTAGGTGAGTGGACATACATAAATAGATATTTATGGTAATTGGTAAGACTATACCCATATGTTATTATAATTACTTCTAATTAATAACACCCACTAAATGCATAAGCTATTTTATTACCTTGAATAATTTAATCCCATGATAATCAAGAATTGAATTTTATCAATTTCACAATATCAATTTCACTTTAAAGTAATTAAAAACATTCCCAAATGAATTACTTTAACTACTATTTATGATTTAAAATTTAAAGTCATTTATTCGTGGTGTCTAGAGTATCCCAATTTAATGTCTCATTGACGATATTTTGAGTTATTTTTTAACTAGAATGAAAAATGCTGAAGTTATGTCGAATTTTCCAAGGAATGTGAGTTTTCCTTGAGATTATTGTATAGGGTGTTGTTAAAAAACCTTCCAGAAAACTGATTTTTGTCAATTGTTAAAGTCGAATTTTAATGCGGGATATTACTAAAGGATAATATAAAAAACGTATTATTTAACCTAGTCTTTAAACTAAACTTATCTGCAGATTCTGGAAGACGAATAAAGAATAAAAAGAAAAGCAAAATACATAGGGTGACTCAAAAACCGGATCAAGAAGTAGTCACTTTCAGCGCAACTGCAAGTCAGATGTGACAAGAAACAGTTTTATAATACGTCTTGTATACTCTTTAATAATATTTACACCCTGTAGAATACTCCCAAGCCAAATTTAGATTCCTTGGAAAATTCCTGCAGCACTTCAGTGCTTGAATGTCTTTCCAGCTCAAAAATAACACAGAATAGCTTTTTAATCAAACAAATAAAGTGAAACCTGCAAATTTTATACATAACGGCAGTAAAAAGATATAAAACTTTAAATACCACAGGCCTACGAAAATAAACTTTTAATTTTTACTTTCAATAAAACGGTTTTTTTTTTAGGTAATTAGGTGTGCTAAATCACCAGTGGCATTGATTTTTTTTATGTCAGATAAAGATTTATCGTAATACGTGGAAAAACAACCATTTTTAAAGAAAAATAAAATTTGATTAATGTAAAGCTTATGTTTAGTAAAAAAACACATAGTCCACCTTCTTTGATATATGTTTTCCATACCTTTCATATCTTCGTGGAATCCCTCCTCCTGCTCTTCCTTTGCAGCACCAAGATTCTTAAGGAAAATAGTCAATATTGGAGTGCCAAAAATATAACTTGAAACTCATATTGCAGCTCAATTTTCTTAGATTTTTTAGCATATTATTAATTTTATAATGATGAAAGTATAATTATTGGGAATAAAAATGTAGCCATTAATATACTTAAAAATATATGAAATTTGAGCTGACATATGAGTTTAAAGTTGAATTTTTAACACTTGAGAGATAAATAAAAAAAATGAAGGAAAAGATAACACGAGTGGTTCAAAGAGAACAGAGAGATATAGAGGAATTCTAAGAGAAGAGAGAGAAATATCAAAAGGCTTTCTAATATGCGTATCTTTCTTTAGTCATGTTTACAACTAAATAGGTGTATTTTTTAATAAACGTTAAGTTGTACATTATTCATCTTTTATTTTTCATTAACGATGGTTAAGAACTGTAAATATCCACACCCCGTACTACAATAAATCCTGATGTTCAAAAAATAACAACACTACTTTAGAATTCAGCGCAACTAATTACCTAAAAGGAAATGTTTTACAGTTAAAAGAGGAAATTAAGATTATTTTCAGCCTGTGTAATACTTTAATTAATCCATTTTTTTTTCATTACAGAAAGAAGTAAAAAAATAAATATCTTATAATTAAAATGATAAATATATTATAATATAATGTCCACACTTGAAATGTTTCTTTATTTCAAGAGAGTATATCAACTTTCGTGTAAGCCCGTAGTACAGAGCTACAGATCGTGAATAAGACGTAAATCAGTCTGGGTCGAGAATGGAGGAATCAATAAAATGTAATCGCAAAAAATAAATCCAAATAAAGTCCGCCATACAGCCGATTCGACGTAATCCCCCTCGAGGATGTAGATTAAAATCATTTTAATATTTGCATTAATAATCGTAAATCAATCGGCGTAGATTGGGCCGTCCGTGAGGAGTGCAAATAAAAATTAATAATTAAAGGGTAAATAATAATTCTTCTGGCGAATATTAAAAGCATTAGAGTGGATGAGCAAAGTTATTCAGTAAGAGAGGTAAATTCTGGTTAATATTTATTTCGCATTTATCAAATTGAACGTTTCCACGGGGAATTGAACTCCGTTCGGTGCGCTCCGTATAAATTTGTATTCTATATTTTAAATTAGAATATATACGCAGACGAGGGCACATATTTCATGTAAAAACGTATCTTGGAAACTTTCGAAAGATGTACTGGCGTTCGGGAAATTTGCATATTACGGCGAAACTTTAGAATATATCTTTAAATATTAGCAGAAAGTTTCGAAGGGGCAATATATAATGTGTATTGCATTAGTTTTAATGTGGTGCAGTAAGAAAATTACACCTAAACTGTGGCCCCGATTATAAATCTACTTAGTATCTGCTAGTGCATGCAGCATCTGCACGGACCGTAGATCGCTCAGCGAAACAATTAAAACGTTAACGAGGTTCTAACCGAGAGTTTAACGACTCGCTCAAACGTGTTTTACTGGCGCAGATAACCATTGATGTCATTTGTCATAATGTTGCATGGGCCTTTACCTCTCTTCTTCGCCGTTAACTTTGAACCCGCACCACTTTTTATTTCTGTCTACATTAATAGACTCCGATGACACGTTACACATAAAAATCCCGTTGTGAATAAAAAACACACAAATATGCAACGTCGAGTATAAATTTTTTTACTAAAAACCTGAATATTAACCCATTAACGCCCAAACAGACACAATTTTTCGTCCTTTTGGAGCGTCAATCTCGAAGGGAAATTAATTAATTCACTCAATAAAAACCACTTATCCTAATGTTTTCGTATGTGATCTTTCGATTTCCGGAGTCAGAATTGTGATTAATTGCTCTAGAAAAAAATATGGCTGACTTTATGGAGAAAAGTACTAAAAATTTGGGGCTTAATTTTTTTATATATATATATATTTTTTTTAGTCCAAAAAGTACTCTAACATACTCCGGTTTGTGAAGGGAGGCAATAGTTGGAGTTGTTGATAGGCTTTTTTTTGCCGACCTCAACTGACTCTAATCTTTTCAAAATGGCGGACATTGCATAAAATCTCATGAAATATGAATTTTTCTCTAGTATTAACGAGAAAATAATGTTATTGTGAGTTTTTCTTGATCCACAGTCATTTTCCTCAATCAAAACAATACTATAGAATATATTTGACTAAATTTTCAATTTTCAATGATGGCGGATTCAAAATGGCGCATTTTTCGTTATAAAAAGTAAACAGGAGTTTGTAATTATACTTTCCCTATGTCATTTCATGTATTAGTAACATTTTGAGTTACTCCTGGTGAAAAGTGTGAAATCCAAGATGGCGGATTCAATATGGCGGACATCATTCTTGAAAATTCAAAATTTGAAAACGGGAAAATTACATATTTTACGTAGAATTCTGATGGAAAATGTCCTCTCAATCTTTTCATAAAAATGCGTTCTATCTGAGTAAAAAATTATTTGTCATTCTAACCTCAAAACGAGGTTTTTCCGGTGTTGAGGTTCTCATGATGAAATCATGAGAATTATATATTATGCACTTAGGGATGTAGGCGCATTGAAGAATTTTTTCGGAACTTCTCCGCATATTTATTCAAAGAATAGTACGTAGAACGTACTTTCTGGTGGGTGTGAGAAAAATCGTATATGAACCACGAGAAACAAGTAGGCTGTGTACTTCCGGCGAGTAGTTTGCGCCCGAGCAATAAGTGCATAATATATAATTCTCATGATTTCATCATGAGAACGTCAACACTGGAAAAAAACCTCGTTTTGAGGTTCGAAGGACAAATAATTTTTTACTCAGATAGAACGCATTTTTATGAAAAAGATTGAGAGGACATTTTCCATCAGAATTCTACGTAAAATATAACTGTAATTTTTCCGTTTTCAAATTTTGAATTTTCAAGAATGATGTCCGCCATCTTGGATTTCAGACTTTTTTCACCAGGGATAGCTCAAAATGTTACTAAAACATGAAATGGCATAGGAAAAGTATAATTATAAACTCCTATTTACTTTTTATAATGAAAAACGCGCCAGTTATTGAGAAATCCGGCCGCCATTTTGAATCCGCCATCATTCAAAATTGAAAATTTAGTCAAATATATTCTGTAGTATTGTTTTGATTGAGGAAAATGACTGTGGATCAAGAAAGACTCACAATAACATTAATACTAGAGAAAAATTCATATTTCATGAGATTTTATGCAATGTCCGCCATTTTGATAAGATTAGTCAGTTGAGATCGGCAAAAAAAATCCTATCATCAACTACAACTATTGCCTCCACCTCCCTCCACAATCCGGAGTAGGTTAGAGTACTTTTTGGACTAAAAAAAGAATATAAAAAAAAAGAATCCCCAAATTTTCAGTACTTTTCTCCATAAAGTCAGCAATATTTTTTTTCTGGAGCATTTAATCACAATTCTGACCCCGGAATTCGAAAGACCATATCCGAAAACATTAGGATAAGTGGTTTTTATTGAGCGAATTCATTAATTTCCCTTCGAGATTGACGCTCCAAAAGGACGAAAATTGTGTCTGTTTGGGCGTTAATGGGTTAATAGACTCCGATGACACGTTACACATAAAAATCCCGTTGTGAATAAAAAACACACAAATATGCAACGTCGAGTATACATTTTTTTACTAGTTGTTCTAAAACTATCCTCATTTAAAAACCTAGAAACGCAATACTTGCACCTGAATATTAAAATCATCGTTGTAAGACACGGCGATAGTTTCAATAAAACTCGCACTCGTAATAAGTATTGTGTTCCTATGTTTTAAATGTAGTAATCCAGTACATTTAAATGTCATTAGGGCACTTAAACTAATAGTTGAGTCTTAAATAATTATTGTATAGCGATAGTCCTAGAAATTCTTGAAATCCTTTCGTATTTTGACAGATCTTACACATTTAGTGTTTATTGAAAACCCCTCATATTTGGATAGAAGATCTTGCATGTCTTTATTAGTTATTTTATTAGTCTTTTAAAATTATCCTCACTTAAAAACCTAGAAATACAATAAATAATTGCTCGTGCAACTATTATTGAAATCATCACTGTGTTTTACAGTGGTGATTTGAATATGCATGTACACTAGGGTGGACCTTAATGTTTTTTTTTTCGTTTTTTTTTTCAGCGGGCCGGGTGAAAATCAGTTCTGGGTACCTAAAAACTTGTGAGGAAACCAAAACTGCCGCGATCGGAACCTTTTTTTCAGTGATGTTAAAAATCACTGAAAACGTTCGATACGCTCAAAAACTATGAAAATCATCAAATCTGATAGTCGCAAGAATATATTTCCATGTATTTTTTCCTCCTGAATCAGAGGGAATCGTCAGATTTCATTTATTCGTTGAGTGAAAAAAATTATGAACGAAAAATTGCGAAAAAACACCAAATTAAACAAAAAAAATGAAAAAAGAGCAGGAGTATTAAGCATATCATGATATGAAGTTGGTAGTAATACGAAAAAATTTCCGCGGCTAATGTCAGAGCGAACGAAGCTACCAACTTTAAGAGAAAAACCGTATTTTTTTCGAGAATTCATTCTTCCGTTATTTCGTTTGCTCAAGCTTGAATAATCCTTAAACTACTCGATTGTTGAGAAACAAGCACATAACATATAGATTTGTATTACTACCCGATTATACCATGACGCAGCTCCCCTACTCCAAAGTATGATGCTAACGTTACAAGTACGTGTACGAACGTCGGACACTATAGTATGTTCCAATCCGAAATTCTCTTATAATCAATGTAAAATGACTTCAAGTTAAAGGTAATATTATATTAAAATGATGAATTATTCGTATGATATGGAGCATTTCATACTACCGTTAAATTATACAAGTCGATGCAGGAGAATCTATCGTTTGAGAATCAGGATTGAAAAAAACAGAAAAATCGCCTTCCGCCATATACGCTCCTGAATTTTGCGTACAACTTGAAATGATCGTAACGCCGGTTCAGAGGCACCTACAGACTTCAACCGGACGTCAAATTGTAGGTTTTTACCTCTACTTTTGAATCATGATATGCTTAATACTCCTCAGTTCATAATTTTTTTCACTCAACGAATAAACGAAATCTGACGATTCCCTCTGATTCGGAAGCAAAAAATACATGAACATGTATCCTTGCGACTATCAGATTTGATTATTTTCATAGTTTTTGAGCGTATCGAACGTTTTCAGTGATTTTTAACATGTAAATCCCATAAGAAACTTCCGGCGCTTTGCAGCACGGGAAAAAGTTCCGATCGCGGGAGTTTTGGTTTCCGCACAAATTTTTAAGTACCCAGAACTGATTTTCACCCGGCCCGCTGAGAAAAAAAACGAAAAAAATATTAAGGTCCACCCTAACGTACACATTTGTTAGTTATTTTATTTGTCTTTTAAAATTATCCTCACTTAAAAACCGAGAAATACAATAATTGCTCGTGCAACTATTATTGACATCATCACTGTAAGTTTTACAGTGGTGAGTCGAATATGCATGTACACGTATTGTGCTCCTATTCCGTGAGTTGTATTCTTTGAAAGGTTCTTGTTACTCTTGTATTATGTCTCACTGGAACACAATACTTGCACGTGCAAGTATGATTGACATCACTGTAAGTCTTACAGTAACGATTTCAACATTCACATTCAAGTATTGTGTTTCTATGTGTGAGGACAGTGTTAAAAGACATAACTAGTAACATCTTGTATCAAAATACGATGTGTTTTTAAACACAGTCTAAATGTATAAGATCTTCATAAGTGTAAGATGTTACATATGTCAATGTACATACTAGGAAATTTAAGCAAACACTAGGACTAATGATATAACATAACTGTTTGTTGAGCATCAATAGCATTACTTTCACCACGTTCTATACAGTCTCGCCATAAGTTCTGTCACTGCTTTATTTCACCAGCGGTAAGTATGCGCGCGAATATAAAAATGTTGCTAACGCACAATGAAAATTTATTAACTGTAAAGTCACAACAAAGAGATACAAATAATTGGTGACTTGTCATTTATCAAAAGGAAAGAAACCTACTCGGAGAATGGTTGAGCTCCAGAGTTTTTAGATTATTATAGCTGCCTCCAATAAATTATTTCGTAACCGTTGTTGAAGATGCCTCGTAGTTACCAAATGGCATTTTGGGTTTATTATTAAGTCCTATACCTACCGCACTTGTTTCTCTAATATTGTAATATCTATCAAATCGAGATCACTATAAAATGAGTAGCGATCAAGTTTATGGCTATGTTTTAGTTGCCATATAGGATTATTGTTTTATAAATTAGAAGGGAACAGCATCTGAAATTGGCTTTCAAACGTTTTGGAACTTCTAAATTGGATCCAAATTCTGGGACTACCTCGAAATATGTTTTCCATACTTACAGATTACAAATAATCTTCTCCAATAATGTTCTACACAGAAATAACAACGAAGTTATAACACACATCAAGAGTTTCTAAATTTTTCAAATTTCATGCTTATGTTTCCACTTAACCTCAGTAATACCAAACATTTCTTTCGCTCATTCGTCAGGTTCAAACTTTTGACAAACTATTTTAAAATATCTAACTTGACAATAGTAAAACTAGGCGTCTTTTGAGGAAAGAAGCTGTGCTTCTGAGATTTCATACCTGATTCAGTAAAATTATATAAACGACGTCATACTGAACAAACTCGAACCAACATTTTTAAATCACCCACAGAAGGATCTTCTCTCACAAAATACAAATGTACTGAATACACAAATGTACTCATATCATTGTAATTGTTTTCAAGAATATTTGCTAATATTGAGCTCCAAAATAGGTTTTAAAAATATGTAGTTTCAGTCACAAATTATAACATATAACGTATGTATTTATGTACAAGTTCAAAACTAGTTACTGCGAGATAGAATACATAGTTTTAGATACATTACTTTTTCCAAAAAATTACGAAAGATGAACTGAATCGGCACAAATTACGCCCATCATACCGACGAAAGAAATCGATGTCACGTGATTATCACGAGCGGACATTAACCTTTAGACTGCCCGGCATTTTTCCCTTATAAATGGATATTTTTGAGGGGCAAAGTTTATATATATAAATATCTAATACATCTAGAGTAGTTGCCGGGTTTAGGGGTGGCTCATATGTGAGCCAGGCAGGCCGGCTGACAACGGTCGGGCCAATGTTAAAAAAATTTCAGATTGTGTAAATTACTATATATTTATTTTTAACGGAATGTGCTTGATATTATAATGTAATAAGCTACCAAAACACTCTAAAATATATTTAATCACCAATAAAACCACAAGCATCCAAACCGACCCTAGCGAGTTGATGAAATTTTAAAAAATTCGTTATTAGGTGGGTAGTGATTTTTTACACGATATTTTTCCGTAAACACGTAATATCTGTAAAATGTACCCTGAATTCAATGTGTTACATTCGAATTCAATCGAACACATCATATTCAAGTATCGCAAAAAAAATTATTATTTATCCTAAATACAGTAATTCAAGTAAAAAAACTAATAATTATTCTATTTAAAAAAATTTAATTTGAAATAACCGATAAAAAGTCAATAACCGTTCAATAAAGAATTTTGAAAATATCACCTCGGCATCTCAATCAATTGCGGAAAATTTTATGGTACATTTTACAGATTTTACAGCGTGCTTCCAAAAAAAATCGTGTAAAAAGTCAATACCCACCTAATAACGAATTTTTGAAAATTTCACCCGCTCGCTAGGGGTAGTTTCAGTAGTTCAAAAATCAGTAAAAAGTTCAATAACGAATACAAGTTCAATAACGAGTTTTTAAATATTTCACCCCCTCGCTAGGGGTAGTTTGGGTACCTCGATCGACTAGAAAGAATTTCAGTTGTATCCTTTAGAGATCAGAGAGCCTATTAAATGGGAAAAATTCACTATAATATCTGTATTCATCACTAAAACTATTATTTTATTACTGTCCCATATATGAGCCAGCCGGCAGTCTAAAGGTTAACTAAATTGAGATGGTCGGTGGTGACGTATTTACTCGATTGTATTTGGGGATAATACAATACAACAAAGTAATAGAACCTGACAAACATTCACTGTTACCAAATAAGTAATAATAAAATGTTCCTCTTAAATGTATCCATGTTTTTTTTAGTTTCATACTCTCGACTGTCTAACTTATTGTTGCATATGACAGTATACTGCATCGCCTGCAAGTAGTACTTTTACATCGCCTACACCCACTCTGAACTGCGACTGCCTTTTTTCACCTCCGATCACACGGATGACTCTATTCATCATTTTTTGGTTGGACCACCGAACTTAAATAATAAGTTATATATAACTAAGACTATAAACCACTTAGTGATTAATATGTCTTGAAATAATGAAGAAAGTAAGAATAGAAATAGGCATCTTTATGACGCAGAGACAATCAATCCGGAATTTCACCGAAACTCATAAGTAAGGATAAGTCCAGTAAATCTCGTTTTTTCGCCTTTATACACAAAAAATTTAATAATATAGCTCCTTAATGAACGGAACTGGGCGAAGATATTTCATATATCTGGGGCAGTTTTAGGTGGTCCAACACGTCATTAAAATTCTTTTGAGAGATGATTGCGACGAAGAACTAAAGAATGCTATTGCTTCTAATTACTGGCGGATCTAAGGAGTTTGGTGTAAACTCAATGACAGATCGTTGGGATTCCAGGAGGAAGCGCCTAGCGAGCTCCACCCTACTTAATTACTGCCCGTCTTGGATTACGGAGAAATTAATTTCTCGGGAGAGAGGCTGGAGAGAGCATTTCTCTATATAATGTATTAAATATTGCATTATATTAAATTTTCCATCTGGATGTTCTCGACGTAATCCGCTCCGCTATTGAAAGTAGTTTTAGTTCGCTTCCGGTTTAGGGTGGGCTTGTATATGCGTATTATATAGGGCGGTCCAGAAATAGTCTTTTTTTTTGGTTTTGTGATTAGTTTTTCGTCGATATAAGTAGTTCAAGCCTTATATGTTAAATTAAGGGGTTAGACCCATCGGATTTTTTTTTTTTTGCATAAATGTAAAAACATACCATGAATAACATCCAAAAGTAGTTATCGATGGGAAAAATGTTTAACAATTATTTTTGACCTAATTTGTGAAACAACTATACCGCTCCGAAATGTTCGAAAAATCGCTCTGCTGCTGTATTTTTAGTATCATTATATAGCCTAGCATTTTGGAGTATCTGCGGCCCGATCGATAATTTAGAAGGGATGATATATGGTCCTGGTATAGCAGACTAAAGGTAAACAAATTAACATGCCTGTATTTTGGAAAATTTCATGAGTAAACGCGTCTTGAAACTTTAAACGCGTTTTCTTCGAAAACATGTTTTTCAAACTGGTAGGGAGCATAACTCGCGCAATTTTTATCCGATCGACTTGAAATTTTGACTGTAGCTTCGATAAATTATCTAAAGCGATACACATTTTTTCGATCGGTTAAAAATATAGGCTATGATTTAACTGAACCGGTTTATAGATAATGAATTTATCCAAAACAGTGCACTATCATTTCTATTATTTTTTACATATGTGAATTATCGCGTTTTCTTGAAATCTTCAATTCAATGACCTTCTTAAACACCAGAGCACATTTCTGCTAATGGCCTGGCGTATTAAGATTAGGACCAGAAATAAGTTTTTTCTAAACAGCCAACTTACTTTGATGACTTTTTTTAATGGCTTGTTACTTTTATGTGAAATATGACTGAGAAAACTAACATCGAAACAGGCTCTGTACTGAGTGAGTGCTGATGTACTGAGTGAGTGCTCTAAAGACACATATTTTAGGTATTTACTAGCTAGATAAAGGAAAATTGGAAATGATAAAACCAAAATAGGCTATGATGTACTGACGGTTCATAGGTAATTAATGTGAGAAAAACTCCTGGATTATCTGTTCATGATAATCCACATTTTATTAAAAATGTGTGGGAATATTTACACGTGTTTTCTTGCACAATGTTCAACTGAATGACCTTCTCCGTCACCAGACCGCACTCCAATGGACTTTATAAAGAGATGCCTAAAAAATACATTTTATCTAAAAAAAAACAGAAAACTTAGATGAACTAAAGGTCGAACTATTTGAGTACTCATACATAGTATCATAAAATATCATATCGTTTTGAAATCGATCGATTACAATAATCAATTTTACACATTTAGTGGATTAAGTTTTACATTCGCACGTTGTCTTTAATTAATGTAACCCTATAAAAAAAGTCACACAGAGTCAAATTAGGTGACAGGACCGGCCATCTGATTTAACCCCCTGTACTTTTTCTTATGGGGCTACGTTAAAGACCAAGAATAATAATAAGGAAGGCCAAATAATGTGAATGCCTGATGTAATGATGGCAATAAAGGATGAGGTGTTTGTGAATATAAGGAGATATTTTGTGGGCAGATTAGAAATGTGATTTAGCAATAATGGTAAACATTTTGAACACGATATACGCGGTTAATGCGGCGGAGGCATGGGAGTCTTAATAGCAACTACTAGTTTATACTGTGGGTTGTTATCAAATACTCCTATTAAATTATTGGCTGTATTTTCCAAACATGTATTGATTCTACTTACCAAGTTAATCATATTGCGAAAAACTTAATTTTTCCGATGACATAAAAATGTGCTATTAAAAGGAAACTACGATGGCTGTCACAGCTGAAAAACAACTGAAGAAATAAAATAAATGAGGATCCGAAATTTTGCAAAAAAAAAAATTAATCAAACAACTTTTATTTGACTTAAAAGTTTCCTATAAAAAACAAATAGTCAAAAATATATCTAGACTTTTTCCGGGCCCTGTATACCATATGAATGCCTTTATCTTAGTAGATAGCAATTAGGTCAGAAGGAGGAATTGTGGATAGCGGTAATCTTTTGTGACGTAATATTTCGAAACCTGCCTTTTCGGCACGCCCTCTTCCCATGACAATTTTATTGGTTCACTCAATTTTACATTTGCTAAGATAAAGGAAAGCTATCGTTGTATGTACATATGTATACTCTACAATATTTTCGAGAACAAAAGGCAATCTGGAAAAGACATTTAATAAAAAATGTGTCCTAAAAATTGAAAAATGACTGAATATGTCCGAGCAGTTTTTGTAAAAATTTTCCCAAAAAGAGATCGTATTTGGTTTTGGACCAAATACCGTTATTTAAATTACACTGTATGTAGGTACATAATGTTTTTCTAATTGATTGATTGATTGAAGCAAATTGACCTCTTAAAGTAGTTCATATTATGTATTTTTTCGAGATATATGATTTGTTCCACTTTTTTTGCATGATAATATAGTGAATTATGTCTCTTTGAGCGCCATATTTATTGTTTCTAAATTACTTTATACAGTAATAACCCGGAGTTACGTAATAGGTGGGACTGAGAAATATAACCATATAGTTAATTAGTGGGATGAGGTCAAATGTTTCCAAAAAAAAAACTAATTTTCAGTTAGTCGACGTTTCCCAAAATTTATTTGCATCCTCAGGACTAATTGAATAAGCTTTTTGCTGTCGTTTTTAAAAATAAATATGAATGAAACATTGATAAAACAATTGATATAACATAAAATAATAATAGAATACAACGTACTGTCACCCAGACGTGCATCGGCTATCTGATAGATAGCCGATGCATACCAGTTATCAATGCATTCGGCTATCTGATTAGATAGCCGATGCACATAGATAGAAAATTAGTCCTGGAAAGGGAAATTGGGGAAAAGGAGGATAAATGGGAAATTTTTTTTGGAAACATTTGACCTCATCCCACTAATTAACTATATGGTTATATGGAAACAGGTCACTAATCCAACATTACAACTGAGAAATATATCGAAAGTCGAAAATTACGTTAAAAACACGTGGAGCCCGTATAAGCTTGCGGCAAACTCGGAACGCTCGCGGCGTTCGAAGAAGCTTGTATCAAGCTTGAAACACCATGATGCGTCGATTGCAACAACCTTGGAATAGCATGATGCACCACCTAACCAAGGACAAAGTGAATTGCGTAACTCCGTAGGTCGTAATTTAAGTCGGGGTATTACTGTAGTTTACAGTGGAGATTACCAATGTAGTCTGGACATTGGCTACGTTTTTAGGAAATTAAACCTGATATTGTGCCCATTTTTTAATAGCTGCATCTGATTAACATTATCCTCCCTGTCCAAACTAGACATGCTGTGTAATCCCCCTGCTTGTTTGATAGTGACATTCTTACATCCTTCTCTAAAGAATGTTCAGAAGGTCAGACTGACCACAATACTACGTTAACGTTGTGCGTTACAAAAATTCGCAAGGCGTAAAGCCTACATGGCCAGTGTAGTGTGAGACACACTGGCCATTAGGTACTATAGTATGGAGATTACAATGTAGTCTGGAACATGCAACGGTGCTATTTGTTTTAAAGAAAATATTATAAAATGCTCAAAAATATTATATAATTATTTAAATAAACTATGCAATACAAGCCAGAATTAACTAATCGTTAACAAATGATCACCCTGAAAAACACTGGTATAATTTAATTTGCCTAAAGCCATGATAGTCTAAGGCATGATGTACTTCCTGACGATGACCATCCACACCTGTTTTTAACAATTATTACCAATCCACACTGAAGTACAAATCGTCTCATCCTGCTCTCTAAGTTTTCACCGTTCTTTTATTTTACTACATTGTCAATTTAAAGTTAATTCATACAAAAAAAACTTTAAGCTCAAGGACTATGAAAAAAGACTTTTATATAGTTAATGAAAAACTAGTCGAGTCAAAAACTTTCTGGAGTTATTAAAAACTTAAATTGGCCTCTGACCAACTCATTTGAGAATAGAACGCTACAGGAGCATTTCTAGAGTATAGGGGGATTTGACAATACCTCTTTCAAATTAATGATATCGGCTATAGCAAAGCGTGGCGTTGACACCACCATAATAAACAAAATATTGATACAAAAACCTGGTCTCATTATTTTACTTATATTTATATTTATTTAATATTTTATTTATTTTCATAATTTGTAGTTCATACAAAAAGAAGAAACTTTAAAGCTCAAGGATATGATACAGTTCAAGGACTTTTATGATAAAGTTAATGGAAAAACTAGTCGAAGTGCATGTCAGGGAAAACTTTCTTAAGGAAAGACCATTACATGTAAACCAACATGCATATCAGGCTGGTAAATCCTGTGAAACGGCTCTGCACCAACTCATATTGAGAATAGAGACGGCTCACAGGAATAAGGAAATAGCTCTTGCAGCATTTCTAGATATAGAGGGGGCATTTGACAATACCTCTTTCAAATCAATGATATCGGCTATAGCAAAGCGTGGCGTTGACGACACCACATGTAGGTGGATAAAAAACATGCTTAGCAATAGGACAGCTGAATCAACACTGGTAGGTGAAACTACGGAGGTGTCAATATCCAAAGGATGCCCACAGGGCGGAGTTCTATCTCCGCTACTGTGGGATATGGTAATTGACGAACTGCTAGTAAAACTTAACAGTGAAGGTTTTTATACCCTTGGGTATGCTGATGATGTATACTCATACTTGTAGAGGGGAAATTCTTAAATACAGTAACAGACTTAATGCAACAAGCTCTGAAAATCGTGGAGAAATGGTGCCAAAAGGAAGACTTAAAAGTCAATCCTTGTAAAACAGCGCTAATCCCCTTCACGAAAACGAAAAAGCTAGGAAAATATACAATTCCACAGCTTTTCAATACGCAACTGCAAATAAGCCAGGAGGTGAAGTATCTAGGAGTTACACTGGATGCAAAACTAACCTGGAATACGCATTTGCAGAAAACCATGAATAAAGGAAAAATGGCACTAATGGCTGCCAAGAGGGCCATAGGCATCAAATGGGGACTTAAACCCTGCATGGTACATTGGTTGTATACAGCAGTAGACCCATTATAACCTATGGATCACTTATATGGTGGACCAAAACGATGCAAAGAAAAGCAACACTGGAGCTCTCGAAACTTCAGAGATTAGCCTGCCTTTGCATCACTAGTGCAATGAAAAGCACTCCAACAGCGGCAATGGAAACCATAATAAACCTTCCGCCATTAGATATTTATATCAAGACGGAGGCAAGAATGAGGGCCCACAGGTTGAAGTGTAATGGTAACTGGCAAGACGCAACTTTTGGTCATGCCAGTATAACAAGTACGATCACAGATCCATTATTTTTAATGACAAGTGACGAAATGACACCAAGTAACTATGCAAAACCTTTTAACATTCAGTTAAATTGGGAAGCAAAAGAAGAAACCAACTGTCAGGAAGGAAGACTAGTGTGGTACACTGATGGATCCAAAATGGACAGTGGAACTGGCGCAGGAATCTATGGTGAAAGACCCAGGTACAGAAAATATGTACCTCTAGGGGAATATGCCACAGTATTTCAGGCAGAGGTACATGCAATTGAGCTATGCTTTAGGGAGAATATTGAAAGAGGATATAGAGGGAAAACAATCCTCATACACTCTGACAGTCAGGCAGCCCTACAAGCTCTAACATGTAAAAAAAATAAAATCAAAATTGGTCTGGGACTGCCTAGAAACCCTCCAAGCTCTGGCAAACCATAATAAGGTAACACTTAAATGGGTACCAGGACATAAAGGGTCGAAGGCAACGAAGAAGCAGATACCCTAGCGAGAAAGGGCTCTGCAACGACACTCATTGGTCCTGAACCAATGTGTGGTATACCAAAGTCCTCAGTGAGGCTCTGGTTGACTCAGTGGAAAAATAAAGAACTACCTGTGTCTTACTGGAACCACATACCAGGACAAACAAACAGTAAATGGATGGTAAAAACACCATCAAAAGTACTGACCGACGAGATTCTGCGTTTAAGTAGAAATCAGATAAGGCTTGTCACGGGACTCATAACCGGGCATTGTCACCTTAGGAAACATCTACACAGAATGGGCATATATTTAGATGAACCTATTTGTAGACTGTGTAATGAGGAGGATGAAACATCCCGACACATTATACTAGAGTGCCCAGCACTAACACACTGGAGATACGGTCTTCTGGGAATAAAAAACCCCCAGGAGGCCTTTCCAAAAGAAAAATCTTGTGAAAAGGCTACTAAACCTCATAAAGGTAACAAACCTATTCACATGAAATAACGATGTAAACTGGAAATACAATAAGCCTGAAGGCTGCAGTGTTGGAGGCAAAACAAACCCCAAACCAAACACATCGGAGGAAAAAAAAGCTCAAGGATACTACCCGTTAATATTCTTAGGATGTTACTTAGACCCCTCTACATTGGGTGGCAGCCACTATTCTTTATAAACAAAAATATAGCACGAAAGTGACCGCTGTTCCTGCGTGTCCACTGTTGCAGAATCTTACCAAATACTACCCTATCCTAAAAAGACCCTACTTCTTAAATCGTTTTTCTATGTATTTTTTTTTTTATTGATACTTGTGCTCTATACGAACCGTTCTTAGCTGGCTAATTTACAACCCTAATACGTCACTTACGAACTTTATCGGTGTTGCCACCTTAACATTTACTGTATACGAATGATTAAGTGGCGCGTTTGCCGTCTAACATTAAAATATCGTCAATTAGTTTCGGAGTTATTACCCTGCGGGCTATTTTCACTTTGTAGGTTTACTTTTTCGCCGAGCACAGAGGAATTCCAACTTTGCTGTTTATTTGGTGGTCCGCTCTATTTGATCCCGTCCACGTTCGCTAGAACGCCTGCGAAAATTAAAAATGAAATATTTTATCTCTACTGCTGCTCCTTTATCCAGCTAGTTATATAGGAATGTTTTAGCCATTGAAAGGGGTGCATCAATGTTTACTGGTCAGTAAAAAAATAAAAATTCGAAATGCGTTCGTTTGTAAGTTAAAAAAATAGATGAAAACTGAGAAAGCTTCTATAAAAAACATATTTTCCACTACTTATAAACATTACAGTTTTATAACACGCGAGTTTCGCCAGCCACATTGGCGTCATCAGGAGCTGATTAATTAAAATTAAAATTAATTTTAAACATCTAGCCTATTTTTACCAGTTTCCGTTGCAATCTAATTAATCGTAATTTTTGTCCTTGCCTGTCAACTGAAACAGTAGACCAATACTTTTTACATTTAACAATTATAAAATGCTTCTAGCTATCTACTATCTATTATATTCCTTACTTGTTCTAAGCCGTTAACATCTGTTGTATGGTTATCGTTAGAAGCATGTTTGGCAATACAACATTTTATGAATTTTAATGATCTCCTAATGATGCCAACATGAATGGCGAAATGCACGCGTAGAGTGCAAAAAAACGTACTTCGGTGTTCTACTATCTGTTATATTCCTTATTTGTTCTAAGCCATTAGCATCTGTTGTATGGTTATTGTTAGAAGCATGTTTGGCAATACAACATTTTATTCATTTTAAGATTCGTGATGTATGGCGAATGCCGCGTTGAGTGAAAAAGTCGTTTTGGAATAGGTGTGTCCTTTTTTTGTATTTGGCGTATTTGCTATTTTTTTTATTAAAATTGATATCTTTATTTGCTCATAGTGTTTACAACTTTGGGTGAATAGGTTCGTAAGATAAAACAACAAATGTTTAATATAGTGTGCCTATGAAAAGTGACTAAAATTGTAGAATTTTAAAATTCTTCAGAATTTTCTCAAATGTGTGTAACATTAATAAACGATTCTCACCGTTTGTTGAGCTTTTCTCTGGCTAAAGCGGAGTTTGAACATGAGAAGGAATTCATAGCCATTTTTAAAGATTTTCTTAATGATAATTTCACAGACAACATCACAGATCTAAACTATTTCCTTCCTTTCAAGACCTTTCCCTTTATTTAGTGCGTAGTTTGACTTTAATTGCTCATATCCACACAATAAACTCCTAAGTGTAAAGATTTTAATTATTGAACTAACAATTCGCAAACACTAACAAAATGTCCACTTCGATGCTAATGAATCAAATATCAATGATGCATTACATTTTTAACCATCCAACTCCGCGAAAGGTTCCGATCTCACTCAAATTTAACTTTGAAATAGGAACTTTTAAGGACAATTATGTTTTTTAAATACGGCCACAAAAAAAATTACATGATGTCAGAGGAGGAGGAAGTTCTGAATTCAGGCCCACCAAGCGATTAAAGGAAATATTCCGTAACATTACCATTGTTTTACCCACATTATATGATCTAGCATCATCTTGCCGGAAGAAAATTGTAGCGATTTGTCATTATCTACCTGATTCACAAAAAAGTGTAATAATTTCTTCACTACATTGTTCGGCAGGTAGAGTTTAAAGGATTAAAGAAAGTAGGGCCAATTATTCGCCTTTGATAGGACACCAAACACCAAATTTCTGCATATGTAGAGTAATTTCGACAAAGGAGAAAATGGCTGGTTTCTCGGAACTCCCTATTCTCATATTTTGCTAATTCACATAACCACTGAGATGAATCACGCTCCGTCGAGAAAGAAAATTTTGTCCCGGGTGTTGTCACCAAGATTATTTAAAAACCACTGATAAAACAGTTTGTTCAAAACTCAACTGTTCTACGAGGGTAATCAACTTTTTGAAGTTTCTGATAACAAGTTAAACGGTAGGAAAACAAGTGTAATTTAAAGAAAAAAACGGTATGGCAAGTACCAAGAGATACGTCTGTTATCTGCGACAAAACACGCACACTAGTTTTGTAAGCATCATCACACTTTCACATCACATCTTTCGTTCAACACTCCATTTCCCTAAACAGTTGGATAGTCTGCGAAAAAATATATATATATATAAAAAATATATATACCATGAACGTTTTTTGTTGTTGTGTAAACACCATTTTAAGGAATTGTTCATGGAATCTACAAAACCAAGTCTTCATAAATTCTACGTTTTGGCTTGATGCCACCAAAATCGTGAACACGGGTTGAGCGACGCATCGTGTAGAAACATATATGTACATTACAAGTATAGTCACACTTGGCAGACTTCAAATACGTTAATATAAGCAATTGGTGATAATGCATCGTTTTGGCGCGAAAACTGTTTTAGTTTAGCTCTTTAACTTTGTCAGTTTGAAAACTATAATAAATTTCAATTTTTACCAATAATTTTCGGGCTGAACCCATCAAGGTTTGAATTGGCAACACCTACTTTTAAGTCAACTGAGCCACCCTGTAGCTTGGTAAAGGCCAAGATCCAAAACGGAAACAGCATCATGTAGTCGGGGAAAAGTCGCGAAGTTAATCCCCGATCAACCATTCAGCCGTCCGTCCAGGACTATTATATCGCCGCACACAATCCCGCAATAATTCAGCCGGAATCTTAAAGCCTTTGCTGCCGCCGCCGTCGGTAGGCGGCCAGCCACCGCACCGTCGGGACGCGCTCGACCGGCGAAGGGCAAGACACCGCCGCCGCCGCCACCGCCAAGGCAAGACGATTTTGAACACAGAAGTGACGTAAAATGAGTAATTTCTTCTTCTACTTCGCTAAGGGCCACGGAGAAGAAATACTCTAACTAAAAATGCATTTGTCCAACGTACAAAATGCCCGGGCGCGTGTATTCGCATGACGAAATATAGTATATCCAGTGGTGGCCATAAAAATAGAGCCACCAGTATGTTTGTAAATAAAATATGTAATCTAGACAGATGTGTTCATTACACAGTAGCTCCATCTATTTACCAATATGCGACAATAAATGCCGCGTGCAAAATGCCGAAGATTACCACTAGAGTTCCTTCGGGCTAGCTAGGGGAATCCCCAGACTCTGTCGCCTATCATTTGCGTGTGGCCATAATAATAGAGCCAGGTAAATAGCGGTGAGTTTGTTGGCATTAAATTAGTTCTTAAAAATCAGTTCGTGTGATATAGTGATTTATAGACAAACTACAATAAAATTAATTGCTAAAATATTTTTAAACTAATCTGCGAAAATATTTAATAGTTCTTTGCAGTTTAGGTCATTTTATAACTAGTTTTGTATTTTTTTCCGTTGTGGCTCTATTTGTATGGTCACCACTGTATATAGTAAACATAGTTTGGCATTTTTTTAATAACGAGAAACTGTTTGTAATTTTTGATTAAAATAACACAAAAAGTTCACATTTAGAACTTTGGACATACTCTCTGTATAATACTCTCGTATTTATTACCATGAATATTAAAAAATGTTGATTTATAGAAAGGATGTAAACACACAAAACAAAACAAAATTCATGTCTCTACCATCTATGGTTGCTGAGAAAACGGGACGCAAATATCACTATTTTTACCGTATAAGTAGGGAAGTCCCGTAAAACGTGTTGTAGTCAGTATTAGAGACGGAACTAAACTGTCGCTTTGCAACTTAGCAATATCACCAAATCATTCCCTGGGATTGGAAGGATGCCTCATTCTTGCCGTGACGTAATCACAGACTTATAACATATGGTAACGAATTCGAATGCTATATGTATTATAATCTAATTGACTTTTCAGCACGTATTTACTGAGCCTGGCAAAATGATTTCACAGTTACATAAATTAACGTTTGATTCTGCCCCCAGTCGATATTCACAATTCACTACACGTAACACTTCAAGTAACAGTTTGAAATAATATATTCCCTGTCCCTCAACTGTCTGTCATGTTATAAGTAGAACTCGACCATAAACGTTTTTTGTTGTATAAACACCGTTTTAAGGAGTTTTTTATGGAATCTACACAAACCAAGTCTTCATAAATTCTACGTTTTGGCTTGATGCCGCCAAATTCGTGAACACAGCGATTTATAGACACTTCGTATAGAAACATTACACAAGTATAGTCACATTTGGTAGACTTCAAAAAAAGTTAACATCAGCAACTGGTAATAATGCACCATTTTGGCGCGAAAAATGTTTTGGTTTACCTTGTCAGTTTGAAATCTGCAATAATTTTCAATTTTAAACAATAATTTTCGGGCTGAACCTAACAAAGTTTGAATTGACAATGCCAACTTTTAGTTCAAATGAGGCGCCCTGTAGCTTGATAAAGACCAAGATCCAAAACGGAAACAGCATCATGTAGTCGGGGAAAAGTTGCGAAGTTAACCCCCGATCAACCATTCAGCCGTCCGTCCAGGACTATTATATCGCTGCACACAATCCTGCAATAACTCAGCCGGGATCTTAAAGCCTTTGCCGCCGCCGCCGTCGGTGGGCGGCCAGCCACCGTCGGGACGCGCTCGACCGGCGAAGGGCAAGACGCCGCCGCCACCGCCACCGCCAAGGCAAGACGAACGCGAGAGGCAAGGGCCGCGCTATCGATCCAGGAAGCCCGGCCTGGCGGAGGCCTGCCTGGCTACCGAATTATATAGTCTGGAAAATTGATGTCCGCCGATTTCATTTTCAGTCGATTTCACACCCGCATCGAGATGTGTCGGGAATATAATTCCGGGTCGAATAATCGAGTGAAATTCAAATTAAGTCGTGTTCGGTGGACCACACGTGCAAGGTTAGTGGAAGGGGAGCTTCTTGTCATTCTCCGTCCTACGTCGGGCTATGGTAGCGTGGACCGTCTGGATTGGAAGTTAAAGCCGGGCATACACTTGCAAATCTTCTACTAGATGGATAACAGTCTGACTGTTACTCGGTTATTATATTTTTATCTAATTGGATTTTCTATACATGTTTATTTGTTCGTATCATTTTCAATGTACGAGGTGTGTATATTAAGTAATGAGATTGGTTTTTTAATTTTTTTATTCGAATAGTATTACAATTCAGCATTGTCTTCTTCAAAATAACTTCCTTGGGAAGCCACACAGCGTTGGAGGCGATTCTTCCATTCCTCAGAGCAGTGCTGGAACTCGATACTGGAATAGCCTTCAGCTGGTCGGTTACAGTCATTTGAATGTTTTCTATGGGCACAAAATGACGTTCCTTGAGGTGAGTTTTCAATCTCGGGAAGAGAACAAAGTTATAAGGACTCAAGTCACGCGAATAAGTAGGCTGAGGAGCCACAGGAATATTTTTACTGGCTAAAAACTCGTTTAGTGAAATGGCTGTGTGACAAGGCGCATTGTCGTGATGCAACATCCAGTTGTTCTTGATGTTTGGTCTCACACGCATGATCCGTTTTCGAAGTTTCTCAAGAATCTCTGTAAAAGTGTTGATTTACTGTTTAGCCTGGATGCACAAACTCTATGTGGACAATCAAAAAACCAAATCAGCATGCATTTGGTCTTCGACTTGCTATACATTTTTGGGTCTTGGAGAGCTGCCAAGTGTGCCATTTGACGCTTGGTTTCCGGGTCGTACTCAAACACCAAAGTCTCATCACCAGTAATGACACGTTTCATAAAATGGAGATCATTTGCAATCCATTCCAAAAAGTCAAGACACCTTTCTCTCCTGATGTCGTTTTGTTCCTGCGAAAGGTTTTTTGGAATCATTTTATTGCAGATTTTTCTCATCCTCAATTCGTTAGTCAAAATCTGATAAATAGTGGTACTTAATTTACACACCTTGTATTATGAATTTAGAACGTACCTTATGATGATGTTGGTTAATTTATATTTAGTTACTCGAGTTTGTAGTTACGCGTACAGATTTCTGGCTGTGGCGTGTAATTTGTGATGGCTCAGTTCGTTATTTTGTTGGTTAGAGTATAGCACCTTACACACAATACGTACATACATACATATACCATGTGTGTAAAGCCGACATCGGCCAGTTATGAAAAAGGACAAACACAAGTGAGACGACAGATAAGAAGCAACCTCACACGCATCGAAGGTAGTGAGGGAATAAGACCGGCCCTCTCACCACCTGTGCTTGTTGTTAGACTGAGAAGTGTAGCATTTGTCCTTTTTCACAACTGGCCGATGTCGTCTTTACACAAACTGTATGGTTGATACATTGAACATATTGACTGTTCATTAATCAAGCATCTCGACGTGTGTAAGTTGGAAAAGAAACTATAAAATATTCACTAGTAGTCTCTTTGATGCTTCAACTGTTACCGAAATATTTTTGAAGGTTTCGAGTGTTGTCAAAATTCTTTGAAATATGTGGGAAATATAATGTAATTCCTTATCGAATAATCGACTGAAATTGAAACTAAGTTGTGTTCAAAAGTCAAGTCTTCTGTCTGTAAGTTGATGTATGTAAGTAATTAAATGTAAATAAATTAATCAATTTATAAACGGGAGATCTGACTGCCAATAGTGTAGGTGTCATTTCAAGTCCTATAAAATCGAGTGAAATTCAAGTTAAGTCGGGTTCGGTGAACCACACGTGGAAGGTTAGACAAAAAGTTACCCACTACTTGTTAATCTGATCCATATGCCGTACTATGGCCGCGTGGAGTGTCTAAATATTATAGTCTAAGGCGGGCATACACGATCAGGTTTTCGTCCGTATAAATCGGTAGATAGATGGACGATAAAAATTATGGAAAAATACGAAGAGTGTACACAAATGTTTCCTCCTTTCGATTTCAGGTGCCACTTGTGAATTATAAAATAATACGTTCGCCGTTGGTAATATCTAAACGTATCTAAAGGGTTGTCCTGTAGATAGTTCTTTGTTTTTGTTGTGTTACATTTGTCACATATGTATTTGGATAGAAATTCCAATGTTCATAACTTACCACCTTATATAACACTAATAACAACATTAATTAAGCCTTGAAGAAGAAATAAATATCCGAAACGTTGACAAAAATCGAAGAGTTGTTGTTTAATCGTGGACCTACAATCCAACAAATCAGAAAATAATAATGAAGAAGGTCGCCAAATTCCCCCCAAAAGATAAACTTTTACGACAGCCAAAATGTAAGTACCTGCTCATTACCAGCAAATTGAGTGTTTCCGGCTGCGTCCGTTATCTACTACAACATTTTGTATTTACGGAGGAAGATAATTTACATCGATTTTGCCGGACGTCGCGACGCCGTCGCCCCTACTAAATCAGTTTTCCGCCGCCGCCGTTAAACGTCCGGAACATTCTCCCGTGTTTTTATCCCATCCCAATCGGTCTGGAGTTGTGTAAGATCATCGCGTTGCATCCCACCCACGTGTGTCTGTTGTCTGGCTGGCTAAATTTAACTCTAACTTCCTCTAACGTCGAACGAGTCCGCCAACAGGTTGCCGGGCGTTATCACGTTGAAAAATGATTCGGTCTTGGCTTCCTTTATTGTGGTCACAGCGAGAGTCCGTGAATTGGTCCAATAGGTTTGATTTGGGATTTTGATTGTATTAGTATAATACTGGGTGAGTTTTTAATGCGCTTGTAACCTACAGAATTACATTATATTAAACAAAATATTTTTTAAAAATATGAAAAGAAAACGAACCTTCTTTAATTATTTACAGAACCGCAGGAATTATAATAATTTATAATTATCTACATAAAATCTACTTTTATTTGAAACTATCCTTCAGGGGTTTAAGCCCTCTTAGAAAAGGCTAACTATTGCGGCGTCCTATGCGCCCTTGTCTGACTTGTACAATTTTATATATATGTATAAGAAAAATGAACTGGAAGTTTGATAGCTTGGACTGAAAAAATACACGATCTTGCAAACAAATTGTCTCCATTTGAAGTAGACAAAATGTAACGTAACGTAACAAACTGCTACTTGGTGTAACATTTTCGTGATTATTTTAATTAAAGAGTGAAATTGCAGTCCATATGAAGTCCAGATCTACTGCCCAAAAAAGTTATAATGGTCATTTCGGATCCTAAGATCCAATGGCGGCTGGTGGAATTTGATATTCTCGAATTATTGCATTGGACCCACCCCAGATTGTAGGGGTTATTACTAGACCCAATTAGAAGGCAAGAATAGTAAAAAAACTTCAACGAATGGGAAACACGTTGCAAAATATTTGTGATTTTTTTTTTTCATAATTGCCGTGTGAATATAAAAACTCTTTATTCTTATATTTTTTGCTAAATTGTCTTAGAGCTACAACTATTGCAAAATCTCGAATTTTTGAAAAAAGACAAGAACACAATTAATTTGTATTTACTTGATTTAAAAAAAAAAAATTTAGCAAATATTTTTCAGCCCGTTTCTGAGGGTACGCTTCGCGAAGTTTCGTTTCATTTTTTTTTTTTTTGGTATTCTAGCCTTTCATTTGAGTTCCATAACCCCCTAAAATCTAGTGTCGGTCTCATACTTCCTTACGAAAATACAAGAAATTCAAATTCCACTAGCCACTACTGCTAAGATCTGTCAATTTAAGAGAATATCAAATATATCCGAAACGGCTGAAACAGTTGCGAAAAAAGGTGTACATACAACCTCGAATATTACATTTTTGAAAAAGCTAGTACAGTGTCCGCCATAAAGTTGGACCCATATGGGATTTTTTTTAATATTAGTGTTTGTTAAAGACTTTTATTGACAACCACTTCTACTTCCAAGATAACTTAAAATGCACCAATTCAAAATTGACTGCTAACATATGGCAACTGTGTAATTTGTGATTTTCTAATAAAATTTTTAGAAAATGGCCTAAATTGTTAATATTTCGAAATATGTCACTAAGAAATTATGTTCCTAATGACATTTTACGCCTATATGCCGATTTTGTTAATATTTCGAAAAAATGTTACTAAGAAATTATGTTCATAATAACATTTTACGCCTATATGCCGATTTTGAGCAAAACATTTTGTATCCAAATATTTTTATATTTTCTTGAATATTTTTTGATTCACTTCCATAACTAACTGATCTGAAAACATTTAAAACGCTTCAAAGCAATGTAAAGTCTGCCATTGCAATGCATACTGTGCTAATAAGATTCGTAAGTATCCTTGGTTTTGAAGATTATTGATATTCTTAATCGAAGAAAAGGTACTATCTGAATTATTTTCCAATTTCCAAAAAAGTCATCCATTGTTTTTCAACTGTTCTTTTATTAAACTTTATTTTGTTAGTACAAAAATGGTTTTGATTACAATTTGGCTATCTTAACACGAAACTACTACTTAAAAATAACAAACAACAAATAAATTCGCTTTAAAAAAGAACTTAATATGGAAAAAAATCAGTAATAGCCATGGAATGCCGTTGCAAGCTGCATAAACCTTATTTCCATAAACCATCTCTGTGTGACTTCCTATATTTTCCATGCATTTTTCAGTTCGGCGGTAAAATTCCCTGACAGAATTTAGTAAGAACTGCCTAGGAATATTTAAATATTCCTAAGCAGTTTTGATTATAAAGGAATATTTAAATATTCCTAAGCAGTTTTGATTATAAATATAGACTCGACATCCACATATCCGAACTCCATATTTTCGAACTTTTTTCTCACCATATTTCTGAACTTGTACTTCCACACAACCGAACTTGTCGCTGTCGAATGAGCCAGAAAACCCCTTTGCGCATGCGCCAGCGTTCAGTTCAGTTCGGTTATCCGGAGGTGAAAAGAGTTCGGAAATGTGGAATTTTGCGGAACGGAAAAGTTCGGATATGGGGATGTCGAGTGTATTTGGAATTTCTCTTAGGTATAACATTTTCTAAATGATCCACATTTTCCACAAGTAAAAGGCCTCCTTTTGTACTTGTAATATATGTAGGTATATGTAATATGGTTGATAATGATATATGGTTGGACTGGAAGTGAAGCAGTAAAACAGTTATCATATCTTGCATCCTTTGATTTTTTTTATATACGGGTGCTCAATTTTATCCAAAAATAATAAACCACTCCAAAGATAACCAGGTGGTTCCATACTTTTAACTCCGTATATGCATGTCAAATTTGAGGTTTTAGTTGTCAAATGATTTCCACTATAATTTTATTATTCGTCTCAGGATACCCCTGCAGAAAATTTCCGAAAATATGCATGAGTTGCTGTAGCAACGGTACAAAATATACTCATTTTATTGGTTGCAAAATAACGGTGTGAAATTTTCATTCTAATGTTGGACATTAATTTTATTGCAAGTTGCATAATGATCAAATACGTTAGATAATACAATTAGATACAAATGTCACTTTAAATATATGAATATAGACACAGCAAATTGCCTTACAGTAGGTACCACTCATTACATATTACTTCGCTTTATACAGCGTTAAAGGAACAAATTTGTGTTCCCATGGCGACATAATTTTCTTTTGTTATGTCATTTGGCCCTCTATAGACATATTTATTAACACAAATCTAATCTAAATAAAGTAAACATAGTGTTAATTTATTTAGTAAATACAAATAATACGACGTTCCTAAGGATAATCTGTTAACATCATTACGGTTGGAAGACCACACAAGAAGAGAAAATATCCATTATAATGAATTCAAAGAATAAGACGCTTATACTCGTATATGTATATGTTTTGTTGTGTTTGTAAATAGCATTAATACGTTTTTTTTTACCTAAGAAATTGTTTATATACCTAATTAATCTTTTTTTACAGGTAAGTTCGGATTATAAGTTTCATCTGTTCATCAACGGTCAGTGAGGCACGTAAGTAGAAGTTTTAATTAACATTAAATAAAAAAAAATAGTTCGACTTGCGTTCATGGTCACGGTGATTTTTTTTCAGTAATGTTTTTATCCAAAATTTGTATACATAAAATGTTTGTAACAAATGCAAAAAAAGTAGTAGAAAAGTGAATTTGTTAATTAGTATACGACGAATTTATTCAGTTTACTGTTTTGTTATGTATATATGTTATTACGATATCACTTGATTATGTTACGTTGTGTCTCATAGAATTAAACAAGTTAACAGTCTTTAAAAAACTGAAATTACCTCAAAATTTTCATATGCATATATATAGCCAGGTATTAATTTAAATAACTGATGGTATTCTAAATCCCAGGCGATATATATTTTTTATTATTCCTTCAAAAACTCTTTAAACACATCCACAACGCTAATAAACCACAAGAAAGCTTGACAGAAATGGAATTTGAAAGCGCTTTCTTTGCATTATATCGCTCAAAGTCTACTATGAAAATGTGTACATCTCATAGTTATGGTTTAAGAGGAGTGTAAATTAAGTAATGAGACTGGTTTTCTATTTTATTTAAGGTGATTTTTCAATCTCGGGAAGAGAAAAAAGTCACAAGGACTCAAGTCTGGCGAATAAAGAAGCTGAAGAGTCACAGGAATGTTTTTATTGGCTAAAAACTCATTTACTGAAATGTCTGTGTGACAAGGCGCATTGACGTGATGCAACATCCAGTTCTTCTTGATGTTTGGTTTCACACGCATAACCTTGTTTCATTTTTTCAAGAACCAGTTCAGTTTCACAGTAAAAGTGTTGATATACTGTTTGGCCTGGAGGCACACTCTTTGTGGACAATTCCCTGGTTTATTAAAAAAGCAAATCAGCATGCATTTAATCTTCAACTTGCTCATTCATGCTTTTTTGGGTCTTGGAGAACTTGAAGTGTGCCATTCCATGCTTTGGCGCTTGGTCTCCGGGTTATACTCAAACACCCAAGTCTCATCACAAGTAATGACTCGTTCCATCAAATGGGGAAAATTTTCAATCGATTCCAAAAGGTCAATACACCTTTCTTCTTGGAACCATTTTTGCGCAGATTTTTCTCATTCCCAATTCGTTAGCCAAAAATCTGATGAACTGTGGTGTGATTCAAATTTAACTCTTCCCCGATCATTCTTGTCGTCAACCGACGATCTGAACGCACAACATCCCGTATTCTATCGACATTTTCATCGGTTCTTGAAGATGAAGGCCTTCCGCTGCATGGTTCATCTACAATCGACTCTCTCCGTTCTGAGAATGCCTTAAACCACCGAAAAACCTGGGCTGTTGAAAAAAACACTGTCTCCGTAGGCGTGTTGAAGTTTTGCAAAAGCATATATTGCGCTGTGTCCAAGTCTGAAGCAAAACCTGATAGCAAACCGTTGCTCAAAATTAATCTCGCTCATTTCTAAAACGCACTAAAAAAAAAAAGTTTACGAAGACGATCACAAAGAACAAACAAATAACTCTAACAAGTTCAAACTTGTACTGAAGGTGCATTACATGTTAACCTATCGCTCTTCCAAGTCCCGTCTCTGCAGTGTTGCTACATCGAGCGCTACGTTGCCAGTGTCATTACTTAATTTACACACCTCATAAATAGATTGCACTAAGCACTTTAGTAAACACAACTATCTCGAAAGCGGTTAACGACATATAAAAGGTCTACATTTTTTGAGAAAACATTATGATACAATAATTATTTTAATAAGAACATAAATACTCTAAGGCGCAGAAGGTGCCCTCTACAATCGATAAAAATTACACAGTCCAACAAAATTGACTCCCAAGAACCAGACTGTCCTTTTCCGAAGGTTTTTGGTGCGCTGAATCCGAATCCGACATCAGATTTGCTCCATCACGTCAGATTTTTTGTGTCATCCTAACCTAAAAATGCAAAAGACGCTGTTTTTGTCTATTTTTGAGGTTATATTATTCAATAGATATCATGTTTACAAAAAAAATCCAAGACGGCATCTAAAAGTACTATGCTTGCCCTTTAAAATCCATTTTCGATTTTTGAAAATTCTTGTCTAGATCTAAATCGACATTTGAAAATAGATAGTTTCACGCGTTGACCACATCTTCATTTGTGGGTCGAAGAGTTACAGCTATGATGTCGAGTATCTGTCTCCGCCTTCGATTTTTCTGGATCTAGACAAGATATTTCAAAAATCAAAAATAGATATAGTCTGGTTCTTGGGAGTGGACTTTCGTCAAATTTTGTCGGCCTGTGTTACTGACCAATTCAAATTACCACTTCCTTCCTCAGAAAAACCTGTTACCAAATTTTGTGAAACGTGTTTATTTTCAAAAAGTTATTTAGGAAAATCGAAAATAAATTATAACGTTGGACCCGTATTTAGGTACTACATTAGGCGTAGAAATTAAGGGATATAAAAAAATTCCAACTTTTTTATGTGATTTCAAAGAGCTGTAACTTAGGGAAAATGGTCAAGTGAAAATAAAAAAAAAAGAAATTGAAGCTTAAGTTTCTGTTTTTGGACTTGCACAAGACTTTCATTCAGACTATGAAATAAAAACCATTGAAACTATGGGTTTTTGGGGACTAGGAGGTACAGGTAAGTATCTAGTCATCACCAAACCAAATTGAACTCAAATTTCCGAACTCACGATATTTCCGAACTTGTACTTTCACACAACCGAACTTGTCGCTGATTGGTTAACGACAAAAAACCGCGAAATTAGAAATGAGAAAAAAAAATGTAAGCACAATAATGCGATTGTTATCAAACATTTCGATTGTCACAGAATTCAGCAAAGAGGAAATCGCCCTCCCTCAGCAGCACACCTGAGACAGGTTCTACACGAGTTCTTCTTTGTAAAAACCAGTGGAAAACACTTATTTCAAATGGCGTATCATAAGTACCGGTGCACTTTTTGTGTCAATCCGTCCACTCAATTTTCGTCTTTTTTCAACTTCCGACAAGTAAATTTCTTTTTTCCCAAGAATTTCTGCCACTGACCTTTTACAAATATTGTATATCTTACATAGATCAACATTTTTAACACCATTTTTTGCGTGATTTATCAGATCCAGCTTTTGCTCCACGGTTAGCCTCTTAGCAGGCTCTTTTCTCTGCAAATAAACAATACAATTATGTTTGTTTTGTGTCACGGTTTTCTTAAAAATACATATTTTCTCATCATTTTTCATTTCAGTTTTAAATTATTATAGGTTACGTCAACAAAATGTTCAATAAAACAAACCTTTACTTTGAATTACAAAATAATTACCTGCATCACTCTCTCCTTTGCACCTGACTTTAAAAAAAAAAAAAAAAGTTCTTTTATTAACATGTACACATGTATGTATGTGTTACATTTGCATAAAAACCTCGAAAAACAAAGAAAAGAACTAGAATGAACCAGAAAACCCCTTTGCGCATGCGCCAGCAGTTCGGTTATCCCGAGGTGACGAGAGTTCGGAAATGTGGAAGTTTGCGGAACGGAAAAGTTCGGATATGTGGATGTTGAGTGTATTTGTAAAGTTATGCCAAGTTATATCCCTAATTATGCAATATTTTTCCCCTTCTGCAATCAAAAATTTCGTTTTAAAATTTTTTTTTGAAAAAAAACAATCACTGCTGCTTGTATGTTAAAGGATACTTTGCAGTTTTCAAAACCTTACTTGAATTTTCTGTACGTTTATTATTTCCCGAGTAATTGATTATCAAAGTCAACAATGACATTTTTGCTTTGATCGGCGATAACTTGGCGAAAAATCATCGTACAGGGCTCAATAATAGGTCAAATTAAAGAGAATTACAGTATCTAAAAGGTCTTTATGATGAACATATCGAAAACAATTTATGGACGTCTGTGGACCTTTTAAAAGAAACAAAAATTTCGAAAAAAATGTTTTCGATGATTTTCTTATGATTACTCAAAAACTGCTGATGCTAAAAAATTTTAAACTCAAGATCCAAAAACTAGAAAACCTCCTTTCTAGGAAACCATTTTTCCCCAAGTTACATCTCTTTGAAAATCACCTAAAAAATTTGGGATTTTTTTTTATATCCCTTAATCTTTGCGCCTAGTGTATTATCTTTTGAACTCAAGGTAAGTTTGGCTAAATCACAATATATTTACGTCACCATATCTATAGTTTTTCTCGTGAAATGAAAGAACGCTATATATTCCTTTTTTTTCCAGCGAGACTGATTAACCTAAATAAATTATACAATCGATAATCGTAATGTAATTAAGTCATTGCGTGAACGCTGCTTCGCTGTTAGTTATTTGGAAAAATATGTTGTGTGAAAAAAGTGTCATTTACAAATTATCCCTAGGATATTAATCATAATTATTGCGTTATGTAACCGACACTATTTTATAGACAGTAGCCGCGTACAATGGCGTTTTGTAGAAATGTTACCACACCGGCGAATAACGCGTGGAAAATGTGTTTCTTATAAATATCGTTTTTACGAATGGTGCCCCCGTTACTGCTGGCAAATAAACAACTGAAAATTTAAAAATATAAAGTTTTATTGCTTTTGATTTTAGAAATAAATCTTGTTTTATTAGGCGATAAAATATTTAAGGCTTGCTCTTGGACTTCCTGAATTCTCGATAAGAACGTTTTCCGTGTATAAATCATTTGTTTATTAATGTTTTAACTTTAGCGACTATTTATTTACTGATATATTATCAAAGTCATTAATTGTGTTCAGCTTTTAGGCAATATACGAGTACATATCTTGAAAATTAAATTGCATTCAATAAAAAAACAGTAAATAAATCGAAACTTAGATAAGAGAATAATATTAAAACTTTCGTACACATACGAGACCAAAAGTACATTTTGTAGCGCCCTCTGGCGTCTACAGCAAGTTAAGTACGGATTCGTTTTTCTCCTCCCAAAAAACCCCCGAATCCAAATTTTCTAGATTTCTTTGATAACTTTCTAAAAATTTTAAGATTTTTGAAATCAAAATTTTAACTTTAACGCCCTGTAACTTTTTTATTATCCACAAAAGGATTAAGGTAAGTTTGGCTATATTGCACTATTTTGATGTAAGGAATCTAGTCTTGCTCTGTGTCCCATTAGTTTCGGGACACCCTGTCATATATTATTGCATCTATAATTATAAACTACGTTGTTGAAGAAATTTTTCGTTTCAGTACTTTTCGTATAGGCAATTTGATGTAATGGTTTAAGTTTTTACTTTCGAGATTCGTCTGGGTTGAAATCCCATCAACTTTTTTTGTATATTTTGTTTTTAAACTGATTTAATTGAAAGACGAAACGAAATAAAAATAGGCATTTTAATCGAAAAAACATTTCAAGGAACATTTTATTTCAAAAATAGTTGTGGAAATAAAAAATAAACCCACGTCGTTATAAACATTTCTGGCACACTTTTTCGGAACCGATTTCTTTGGGAGATGAAGGGTAGTGATAATTTCGTTTATTTTGTCCAACTGTTTTTTCCTCTAGTCGACCAAGGTTATTCATAGGAACTAGGAAAATTATGTTCTTTAAGTAGGGCGGCCATATAAAGACTTTTTTTGTAGAGTCTACATTCACACACTGTGTATCTTAGAACTTTATCCTTGACGGTTTGAAAAATCTCATACGGCAGATCGCAAAACAACAAGTTTAGGTCTGAATCAATAAATGATTCAGTGGTCGGCAAACCGTGGCTCGCGAGCCACATGTGGCTCTTTGGCTCCTTGAGTGTAGCTCTGCCACAAAAGACCACGTGTGAGCGCTAATGGTGGTTAATATCATGTATAGGATAAAAAAAATACCGCATGAACTTTACTTAACGAAGTGCGTACGCTATATTGGCTTTCCTATGGGTTTGGTGTTCTTTCCCTTTTCGGCTCTACATATTCATGCGAACAATATTTTTCGACCGTGAACCTCATCAAGAGTAAATTAAGAAGTCATCTTACTGATGAGAACCTGGAATCGTGCCTAAAATTAAAAACAACATACAAACCTAACTTATCCAAACTTTCGAAGGAGATGCAAGGCCATTGTTCACATTAAGTGTTTGTCAGTCATTGTCATTACTACATTTTATATACTTCACTTACCACTTAATTTACAATAATAATCAATATACAAGATCATTATTAAGCATCATTATGATATCAAGTTTTATTCAGTGTACTTATAGTTTAATTAAGATTCAAAGAGTAAGGCTTAAGACAAAAGGCTGAAGACTTAAAACTAAAGTTAATTAAGTTAATAAACAAATTACCTACCTAATTATAATACGTATATAATTTAAGTTTAAATTAGTCTCTCAATAGATATATAAATCGTTGTAGTTTTGATATTTGACTCTTTTGCCTAATGAGTTTGCCGACCACTGCCCTAAAGCAAAAAAATTTCTTACTTGGAAATAAAACAAACATCTGCGCCACCTCTGAATAACTCAACTATTGTGGACGGTCATGCAGCCCGTGCGTGATGAGTAGTGATTGCTGATATCTTCGCTAGTTTCTAGCGCGTGATAACGCATATTATTAACTGTTTGTTAAAGTATAAATGTCAGTCGGTGCATTTCCGAAATAAACAATTTGAATTTTCCAGAGCGTGGAAAACTATGCATTTGCTAGGGGCGGGATATAAACTACAAGTTCAGCGCGTACACACGTCAGAGATAGACGGTATTTTCGAGATTAAAACGCCGGCAATATTGCATTTACGGTTAAGACCTAAAATAGAGCCGTTTTTCACCCGTTGCATTTTTAACTGAATCGTGTTCGCGCGCTTTTTTTCGCATTTTATTCTATCTATTGTACGGAGCAGCTTTTCAATTTAGAGGAAACAGCGGGCACAATATATCTGCAGGTGTGAAAACAAGCGCTTCCATTTGCTCGAAAACGAAGCAAACCAACGCTGAAATATTTATTTATCCACTTAGCGCTCGCCGCCGCCAGAAAGTCATACAGGGGCGCGCGGCGCTCGGCGGCGCGACGTCGCGACGCGCCACTTCCGGCAAGACCCGATCGTCAGTTCCGGAACACGAAGAAACTCCGATACTTTCGCCATCACTTCCGGCAAAAGTAAAGCGTTTTTGACATTTCACAAGAGATGCTAACTTCCAATTCAGATGTGACCCGAAGTGCTATCAGTTCCCTGGCGAACACGACAGAAACTTCGATTACTTGCGACGGCACACGGTGATGGAAAATGGAAACAATTCGACCTTCCGCTGTTTTAATCGTAATTTCATGACTTTTTTTTTTGCATTTTTCTTAGAATATAATGTCTCTAATATTTCTTTGGGAAAAAAAGTGCAAGCCTAAAAATTTTAGTATATTCAGTAAGGCGTTTTTCTTGTTACAATTACAAGAGTGACTGAGTGTTATAAGATTTGATGACTATTTGTGACAAGTCGGGTCATATTGACCCGACCAATACACCTGTATACCAAGTTCGAATAGAACAGCAGGGTTAATGATGAAAGTGCACTTCAAACCGTGACTTTCTAAACTAACAATTTCGGTTATCCAATACCCACATTTTTTAAAAAT
Organism: Aromia moschata; assembly: GCA_029963805.1. Classification (NCBI taxonomy): domain Eukaryota; kingdom Metazoa; phylum Arthropoda; class Insecta; order Coleoptera; family Cerambycidae; genus Aromia; species Aromia moschata. The sequence continues at coordinate 426,148 of JAPWTK010000034.1, read as the reverse complement.
TCTTTAGTTTACGTCAGTTAAGTTCTGAACGTTTGCAATGTTGAAATAATGATAATTTCTTTAGCAATTAGAGTGTTTGGTTCTGATAAATTCAATGCAGATGAAAGATTAGCAACAAATCTAGAGATTACGTAAACTTACTTTACATATTAAACGTAATCGTAAAAATTATCTCAAAAGTTACTTCTTCTGCATTTACCTGGTTACATGCAGATGGGGATCTTTCTGTTGGTTTCTCGTTTAATTCATCCATCATTTCTCCATTTTTAACCGGATTGAAATTGTAGCAGTCGTAGGAGCAATGTAGACATTGAATTCTCATCTAAAAAGCATTGCACTTGAATAACTAAATTAGTCTTTAATAAATTGTTAACACAAAAAAAAGGAGTATATCCGTCAGTTATCCCAGTTACCCATTGTGGTAACTCTAGCGATTATTTTCCCAAATCATACTCCCGAAAACAAAACATTTATAGTGATCGCTTGGATACAGTAAATGTTTCATTTTAGAATAAAAAAAATAAATATAGTTAAGTTTGACCAGATACAGTTCTATCATATATCAAATAAGACAAAATTTATTCGATAGGATGTGCTTCTTAGATAAATCAATAAAAATATTGTCCGCCATAAATTTGTTAATTCATTATATAAATAACTTCCATGCATAAATTTTCATATATAATTCTTAAAGTAAATTAGCATCTCAATAGCATTGCACAACTCCAGATTTTCATAATTTATTTCATATTTTCGTAAATCTACTAAGTATTTGCGTTAACTTTTAAATAAATATTTCAACGCTAAAACAAACAGTGTCATTTTAACATAATACAAGAAAAAGCTAAGCAATATAATTATTACTGGTATTTAAATATGTTGGGTAAATATACGAAAGCAACAAGTTACGCACATTTTAATTCAACAGTTTATGTAAAATTCGCTCCATAATTCCGGCATTTAAATAATGAATAAAAATATGTGTTTAGCATAAAACATGTACTCCTGTATCTTTATGATGGGAGATGCAAATGAAAATAATACATATTTACATACATACAGGGTGTCCCGGATTGAGTTACCTATAGGTGAAATGGACAAAAAACTTAATTTTTCGGCAAAAAGTAATTCTTCATAAAAAGTTTTGCTTGTCTTGAAACGTCCAGAAAGTTTGTTGTTTGTCCAATTTAACATACAGGGTGTTCAAAAATAGCAAAAATTAAATAATAATGAAGAGTAAAGTGCCTTAAATATTAACGCTGTGTAAAAAAAGTTATTACGAAAAATTGGTTGCAATTAAATTTAATACTCAAATATGAAAGCATGGCCTACTAGTCAATATTAAGTAATTTGAAGATTCCGCAATTTTTGTCAGTGTTATACGTTTGAAGTATACCCATTTTCCTATAAAAAATTATGTTTACTAAAGACATAATAAGAAATTGTAAACCCCAAAAATATTATTTAAACATTTATTTCTCCAGTCTCGTTCTAAAAGATGTGTTTGTTGAGTGGATCATTTATTGATTTACTTGGGCCACTGTTTGAATGATCCGAGTCTTGAGTAAATCAATATTGTGCTCTATCGGCTGTCTACAAACTATTTTCTTCAAAAATCCCCAAAGGAAAAAGTCAAGTAGCGACAAGTCAGGGGACCTTGTTTACTTTGTTACTTTTTTGTCCATTCCACCTATAGATAACTCAATCCGGGGACGCCCTGTATACAGGATGTTTCACGGTGAGTTGCCTATTAAACGTTTTCGGAGAACCGTAAATGATACTCAGTTGAAAATTTATATTTTGGGGTTTTCGGAGGTTCAAAATGGAGGGTCAAAGTTGTAAAAATTTGTCATCTATTAAGTCGCTTATTTTACATAAAAACGTACTCTATTTTATGTTTTCTTTCGCTTCCTTTCTTTATCCTCTTTGAATACATACTAGTATTCCCTATACCCAAAATGTACCGTTTTCGAGTTATTTCAAATCATTTGGCAAAGTGATTAGAGGGTTAAATTTGAAAAAATTTAATCGTATTTTAAGTAGGCCATTTTAAATAGCCTTTAACTTTCTGTATTTTAGGACACCGTTCGCTTCCTTTTTTATCGCCTTTCTACACGGACTCTTACGGTACCGTTGAATTTCTTTGAAATCTACATATTCATAGAAAAATCTAATTGTGTTATATTACATATTCTCCATGCTGTACCCAGTGTAACTCATCCTTTAATCATTTTGATAAATATCTTGAGAAATCTAAAAAACAATACAGTTTACATTTAGAGAATAATAGTATTTATAGATAGAGGATGAATGAGGGAAGCGAACAATATTACAAAATACAGTATGTTCTATTTAAAATAACCTACTTTAAGAAAGGATAAAGTTGTTAAAATTTGGTCCTCAAACCACTTTGACAAACGATTTGGAATAACTCGAAAACGGTACATTTTAGGTACAAGGAATACTAGTAGGTATGTGTTGAAAGAGGATAAAGAAAGGAAGGGAAGGAAATCATAAAATACAGTATGTCCTATTTAAAAAAAAGCGACTTAAATAAAGGACAAACTTTTTCAACTTTAACCCTATATGTTGAGCACCCGTAGATTTTTTTATTTTTCCGTGTATCAATTCGGAGATTCGATTTGCAGATTTTTCCGTGTATCTAGAATTATTATTGACAGTTAGCTCAACCTTTCATTCTTACATGGTAAAGAAATTAACTATAAATTTTTACCATTGCAAAAGTAATGAACTTGTTTCTAAGAGTTTACAATTTCAATGTTTTTTCTTAAATTTGAAATATCTCGACAACCGTTAATTTTAGAGATACATAGATAGTTCGATGGTTATCAGAGTCACCTTAAATTAATCAGTATAAACCATAAAAAATATAACATGCCATTTAAAATAACGAAGTTAGTATTCACTTATCTGTGGAGATAACTTCACACTATTTTGCATTATGCACTAATAATGCTCCATGAATAGCAATGGAGAACATAGAAAACTTGAACCTTTTATGCACGTATTTCAAAAAGAAAAATCTGACTTCGTATAAATATGTCAAGAATATATATATTTAAACAACGAATTTCTTTTGAGAATGATCAAAATTGAATTGTATTTTCCTTTATTTATGGTATATTTATATTCAAATGACGTTTTAAGATTCGATAATTTACAATTTTAACAGGTTTTGTCCTTGATTATTATTCACCATTGTTACGGAACAGATGCACTCAACAAATTTGCCACATTGGATATATTGAATTATTCATTAAAGTTTTTTTTATTGTGATTAGTTTGTCGTTCTACACCAATATTTGGTTCAGAGCAGTCAAACAGAATTGTCACGTTAAAATCTTAAATCGTGTAAAAAAGTAGTAGTATTTTTTGTACTAAACTTCGTACATAAATAAAGACATTTTTTATCATTATTATTTCGCTGATTTTACAGTCACACTTTTTAGCGTAAACGCTGAGAAACATTCAACCATTCCTGCTGGAGACAGACAGTGATGGTCTAGCTATCCTCGTCCACAGCAGATTAGATTAAAGAAATTCACCCTGTCCCAGAATATTTCTAACAATGTGACAAGTTTGTAAAAAGACTGCCTTCTGGCCACTTTTAATGATGTTGAAAGGCAATCCCAATGTCGTGGTGTCCTTGGCGAATCTGGTCATCACTCCATCTGTCGATATCGCTAAGGCGTATGTTCAGTCCAGTAGGCAGAGATTTTTGTGTTCTTGAAAGATATAGGGCTAGTTTTGACGGTTTCCTATATATTTTTTTTTGCGTAGAACACAATACGCGGGGTCCGTAGAGCTGAAACCGTCAACTAATTTTTTAAATTAAGAATTTGTGAAGAAAAAACGCCTTTTTTTCACATTTCCGCTTATGTGAAAAAACATTCCATGACATATTTTGTATAGCATATCCATATAAGAAGTAGCCTATTGAATTTCCAAAATTTTAAGTCCCCAAGTGCTATTGTTAACTTGCGAATGACCGCTGAATTTGAAAAAGTGCTTTTTTTCACCATTTTTTATTTTGAAAGTAGGGCGACTATTATCATAAAATTGTTGGAGGGACTGCTGTTTGTAGTATGAAAGTTACAAAAAAAAAATTCAACTCGATCCGTTAATAACTTTTCGAGTAATTAGCGATCGCATTTTTTTAGCCTTTGTTTATTGTACGATATTGACCGGGTTGGGCTAGAAAAATCATAAATTTCTTCAAGTCTGCGAGACTTTTGATATTTTGAAAAATATTAATTTGGGCCAGTTTTATAACGTTTTCTACGCAACTATCTTTTTTGACGCTTTTTTTATAAAATCCTGAAAGTACGATTCAACACGTATTTTAAACAAAAAACGGGCGTCAAGATATTATAATCACAATTCCGAGAATTTCAAAGCGGCAACGTTAACACAATACATACGTCGCGTCAAAAAAGGTAGTCGCGTGAAGACGTTATAAAACTGGCCCAAATTAATATTTTTCAAAATCTCAAAAAATCTCGCAACCTTGAAGAGATTTATGATTTTTCTAGCCCAACCCGGTCAATATCGTACAATAAACAAAGAAATTGCGTCATTATTAATTAAGGCTAATTAAGAATTTTTTTTTCTTTAAGAAACTTCATACTGCAAACAGCACTCCCTCCAAGAAATTTCATGATAATAGTCACCCTACTTTCGATGTAAAAAAAATGGTGAAAAAAAAAACACTTGCAACTTCAGCAGTCATTTGCAAGTTAACAGTAGCACTTGGAGACTTCGGGTTGGGCTTAAAATTTTGGTAATTCAATAGGCTACAACTTCTTATATGCATATTATGCTATATAAAATATGCCAAGGAACGGAGATATAAGCGGAAATGTGAAAAAAAATACGTTTTTTTTTTCACAAATTGTTAATTTAAAAAAAATTAAAGGAAGGTTTCAATTCTATGGACCCCGCGCATTGTGTTCTACGCAAAATATTACATAGAAAAAAAGCCTCAAAACTAGCCCTATATCTTTCAAGAACATTTTTGTATGATTTTAGCTCCCTGCCTACTGGACTAGTCTCTACTTTCTCAAGTGTCCAAATGCGCTTCAGTTCGATTACTAGGTTCTCATTCTCTCATTCAATATTCTGAATATTGTAAGTGGCATTTTTGATACCATTTTTTTCTGAATCAAACAGAAACCACGTCAGAATTTTGTACACCCAAGTTTTCAAAAATTGTCAAGATTGAGTACCAATTTACAAACTGGTTTAATAGAATCGCGCCAAAATTTAGGAGCATACTGTGCGAAAAAATAGCTTTCAGTGATGTATCACAAGCCATATATTGTCATTTAAAAAAATATCGATGACGTCATATATTTGACAGCTGTAACTAAAAAAAAAAAACAAATGAAGTTCGTCAAAATGTCGGCAAATTAAGCATTTAATTGACATGTTCGAGCGTTTTTTTATTAAACATATCCTTTACTTTTTATCGAATTTATGCGCGACTTTACGCCCTCAATGTATATTTTTATTAAGGTCCGTTATTAAGAGGTAAATATTTTAAATTAAAAATGTATTTTGGAGTGGGTACTGGAACCTTCGGCGTAGAAACAAAAAACTGGACATTTTCCACGAAACACCGAACTACTACAATTTTCTCGACGCGCGTTTCGCCAACCAAGTTGGCATCTTCAGGAGAAGATTTAAAACAGTTTTAATCTCCTGAAGATGCCAACTTGGTTGGCGAAACGCGTCGAGAAAAGTGTAGTAGTTCGGCGTTTCGTGGAAAACGTCGTTTTTTTGTTTTTTTTTTTAAATGTATTGAAAAACCACGAAAGAAAGATTCTCCGCTATTTAAAAATGTTCGTAACCAGAAGTTTTACAGTATCTAGGATACTGTGTAAAATATTTTGTAATTTCCGATAGAAGATGGGTACTCAAGTATTTATTTTTCTTGAATATCTTTAGAAAGTATCTTAGTTATTTTTTTAAAGTATCTTCCCCCCTATGCGTGCAAACGTCGTGCGTTCCAATTACAAAAATCCGGTATTAACATCTGAAAGAGTAATGAAAGAGGACGAAACGAAAAAAATAAAATAAATATGCATACGGCTGCGCGAGTTTAACATATTGTTAAAGAGAGCAAAACGTAAAGCAGTCAAAATTGTAGGTAGATATTTTTATTCAAAAAACATACATTTCAACGTCAATTACCATCTTTTCTTTCTCCTCCTCTGCTCCCGTTCCACGCTGATATATACGGCGGGCGGCCTGGGTCAATTTAAATAATTGAATACATGAATTCCTGATAAGCCACGATGCATAGTGCATGAAGCAAATTTGATAATAAATAAAACTAAATAACGTCAATACCGGGCGAAATCTATAAATATTTATGATAGTTAAAGTAATAAACAAGGCTGCTAGGCGAACGGAAGGAAGATATCCCCTGGATTGCCCGTCGCCATCTTGCAATTTACGAGATAATTTTGTTTACATTGTGCATCTTGTTTATGTTGTGCGTATATTTTATTGTCGATATAAAATATAATATGTCATTAAACTTTATTGATAGAATATAAAATGAATTAAACTAAATAACTCGGTAGTAAACGCTGGGCGTTTTAAATATACAAAGTGACTTATGTAAATAATCAGAGGAGGCGTACGATAGATAGTACGTTCGGCCGTTGTTTATTTTAATAAAGCTTCTATTGAATAAAATCGCTGTAATTAAAATATTTTCAAGATACGAGTAAATTGTAGAATCAATGGAATCCAAAATAGTGGAATCCAAAAAAGAATCGAATACATATAATTGTATTTTTTATGCTCAAATAATCAAAATAAAAATAGCAATATAACGACTATAGTCCAGTAGGCAGAGATTTTTATGTGTTCTTGAAACATATAGGGCTAGTTTTGACGGTTTCCTATAAACACGGTGGAGACTTTAACTGGAATATATTCGCTAGCGGGGTGGTGAATGATTTTTCAAAAAATTCCCGAGACACGTCAACTTTTAAATGCATTTACCTACATTTTGCAAGTAATGTGAAAAATATAGCCCTTCAGGGGTGGCTGAAACCACCCTCGACATGATTTTTTTCAAATGCAACCCTATGGCTTGTGACCCCTCATTGTAAAGCTGGTGGAAAGAGGAATCCAACGCACTGATCAAATTTTAATTTTTAGTATGTTTGTAGGGTTGCATACAATTAAAACGTAATTTTATAGTTTAATTTATTTTTAACGCAACAATTTCGTACTCAAAATGTGTGTTGTTTAGTTTTGGAATGTAAACCTTACTTTTCATATGTCCCCACAAAAAATTCCAAGCAATTTTTTGCCACAACTGATATTTGTTATTTTTTTGCTAGTGTTTTTACACGGCCGCAAAGAGTAATTTAGTTTGTATGCTGTATTCAGAGTTTGAAACGAAGTGTTATTTCAAATTGGTGAAAATGTCTTATTCAACTGATTCACTAAAAATCGAAATTTTGATAATGATTGGATATGGTGATAGGGCGCGAACTCAATGCGAAGTTGTTCGCTTGTTTCGAGAAACGCATCCTGACTTGCCACCACTAAATCAAGGTACCATTAGTAAAATTGAGGCACAATATCGAGAGATGGGTCATGTCAGGAAAGTACCGAGTAAGAGGCAGGCTGTTGTTGATGACGACACGAAGTTGAATTTGTTGCTTGCTCTAGAAGAAAATCCAATCACTCCAGCCCGTCAACTGCCCGTGATAGTATTCTTAATCACAAAACAGTTTTAAAAATACTTAAATAAATAAATATGAGAAAAAACGCCCATATAAAATGCAAGCTGTTTAAGAGCTACTTGAAGATGATCCAGATCGACGAGTGGAATTTTGCGATTTATTGATGACTTGTATTGATCAAAACCAGTTATCTTTAGAGTGGATTTCTTAGTTTTAGAGTAGTTTTCTCTGACGAGACTACTTTTACATTAAATGGGCACGTAAATCGCTAAAATTGTCGTTACTGGGCTGAAGAGAACCCCCATTGGATGAGGGAACTTCATACTCAGCGCCCACAGAAAACTAATGTGTGGGTCGGAATAATACAAGATAGAATTGTAGGACCATTTTTCTTTGATGACACACAACTAATGCCAGTGCTATGTCATTTATTTCCAAACCCCTTAAACCCTAACTTGACCGACGAGAGGTTATGGTTTCAGCAAGATGGGGCCCCACCACACTATGCTGCCATTGTTCGTCAGTATCTGGACAGAATTTTTCCCGGTAGGTGGATTGGGAGGCGAGGTAATATTGAGTGGCCAGCAAGATCTCCAGATCTTACACCACTGGATTTCTTTTTGTGGGGACATCTTAAAAGTAGGGTTTACATTCAGAAACCCAACAACATAGCAGATCTGCAGGAAAGGATAAGAGAGGAAATCGGAAAAATAACACCGCAAATGTTGCATAATGTAAGGGACGAAACCTACCACAGACTGGGATGCTGCCAACAAGTGAATGGTGCACATTTTGAACAATTGTTACGTTGAAAATAAATTTAATTTTTAAATTGTTTTAATTGTATGCAACCCTACAAACATCCTAAAAATTAAAATTTGATCAGCGCGTTGGATTCCTCTTTCCACCAGCTTTACAATGAGGGGTCACAAGCCATAGGATTGCATTTGAAAAAATCATGTCGAGGGTGGTTTCAGCCACCCCTGAAGGGCTATATTTTTCATATTACTTGCAAAATGTAGGTAAATACATTTAAAAGTTGACGTGTCTCGGGAATTTTTTTGAAAAATCATTCACCACCCCGCTAGCGAATATATTCCAGTTAAAGTCTCCACCGTGTACATATTTTCTTGCGTAGAACACAATGCGCGGAGTCCGTAGAGCTGAAAATGTCCGCTAATTTATCGAATTAACAATTTGTGAAAAAAAAATGCCTTTTTTTCACATTTCCGCTTATATCTCCAGCTATATTCCGCTTATATGTCGCAGCTAACCTGTGTATCTGTTGGTACCTGTCATACTGTTTTAAAAAATACACTTCCCTATCGTTTAATTTGTTATAAGGAATTTCGAGAAGTCTTTTACCCTCATCAAGCAGTGTTATCACAACAATAGTGGTGACAACAACCCGGACAAAATTTTCTTCTCTGACGCAGCATGGTTTCATCAGTGGTAATGTGAATTCACACAATATATGGAGTTCCGAGAAATCAAATATTTTTTTTGTCGAAACCTCTATTTATGCACAGAAAGTTTATGTTTTAGTGTGCTATCAGTCGATGAACAATAATTGGCCCAATTTTCTATAATAAAACTCTGATTGCTGAAGAATATAGGGAAGAAATGATTGCACCTTACGTAAATTAGTTGATTCATGACGAAATTTCTACAATAAACTTCCAGCAAGATGGTACACACTGCGGATAAAACTATGCTAATGTTACAGATGATTGCCTGAATTTCCAACATGAATTTCTTTGAAAAATCTGTGACATAACACCATGTGATAACTTGTGGCCGTACTTAATTGTGGAAAAAATAAATGAGATTAATACTACTCCTCATCTTCTAGAATACATTTTCGGTTATATTCGAAAAAGATTTCTAGTGTTTAGACTAACTAACGTACTAACGTTTAGACTAACTAACGTTTAGACTAACTACAAACATTTCAATATTTTTATTAAATGTATATTTTGAAATGTTTTTTTCAAACAAAATACCTATTTTAATCTTATTTTGTCAATTAACCCATACTAAAGGCATAAAATAAAAAAGGGAATGTTGCTGTCTGGAATTTAATCCCAGCTCATCAGATTCAAAAGCAAAAATTTAACAATCCCACCAAATTGCCTATCACTCAAGCTGTCAAAAATTTATTTACGTGTCCGCCATATTGGTAAAAGGTTGTTTAAGACACTGTTTTTTTCCACAACCATCTAGATGTCCTTATTTGAACGCTCGTTATTAGGTGTTATTATGACTCTTTACTCTTTACACTTCTCGCATCGTAGATACTTCCTGTAACGGAATGTAAATAGCCACTTTAATATTCATTCAGTTGGCGAAATATTTTTTTTGCTTGGAAAGGGTCACGAAATAGTAAATTTAATAGCCCACTCGTCTCAAATTTTCTTCGTTGCAAATTGTATAAATTTGTAAGCAATTAAAATACGTTAACTTAAATTGAGCCGAAGTATTTTATGAGTGTTATGAAGTTAAATCAAAAATTAACCAGTAGTACTAATTTCGCAAATCTGTTGCCTCCGCATGTTCGTGGCCTATAATATGTACGTATATTAAATTTATTATTTAATATGTTTATTGTAGTGGCTAGTTAAAAGTAGAAAATATTCTATTCTCAGGTAGGTAACTCTATGCATCATAAAACTCCATGGTATTTTTAACATTATTCTTTATTCTGCATTTTTGGTGTAATTGCGGATAATGGACCAAAGGTATCCGTAAGTAGTCCCATTTTTTTTTACCTTGGTGGTAATGTACAGCCTATTACAAATTCGAGAATGGCCACTGAAATCCCAAAAACAATAAGAGATACGAAAACGTTTGTGGCAATATAGGCAATTCGATTCCTAATTAAATTCCATTTAAAAATTCTGGAAATTCCTAATACTTACTGGAGGTGTGCGGAAGAAAATCAAATTTTGAAAATTGGTTTTTATTTTTGCCTAACTTTATTTGAAACGAATTCCACTTCCTTATTGGCACTTTTTCTTTTCTAAAAAATCAGTTCCTTCTTCAATATTTGTCAGTTCTTGACATTTCGACATTTCGATCTTTAGGCTTCATGATCAACTTTATTTTTTTTTAAAATACGGACCTGAACGTTTTATTTGTTTTCGAAGGAACTCATCATTCTAAAAACAGTTATTTATGTATAGGACTTGGTATATAATTGAACTGTTGCAACGTAAAGCAGTAAAACTTGTACAAAATACGCACAAAGATCAATAAAACCTGTATGTAGGCTACGCCACTAATTCAGGTTTAATAACATTAACAAAAATTTACTAATACCTAATAAATAGCAATGAAATGCAAAATCAACAACAGAGAGAAATACATTTTCAATCGTGAGTATGCACAACATTCCATATGAACCGAAACATTGAGGCCTCCTGTTGAAATATTCTCTTAAAGTAAGTATAGACCGGCCAACAAAATGTTGGCAACATATTTATTGGATACAGCAACTTGTATCTAGATACATGTCGTCAATAGTGTTGCGTGTCTAAACCAAAACCAGTTGCGTGTCCAAACCAAACTCAGTTTACAAAAATGGATGAGGCTGTTGCTGCAGATGCGAGTGCTGCTTTCATCATAATAAATGCTCGTATCCAAAAACGAAAAAGAAGGTGGTGGGAGAGGGACCTTTTAAAAAATGGAAGAAGCCATGATGACAACTTAATGTCTGATTTACTACTGAATGATGGCAGCTCGTTTCGCAATTTCGTCAGAGTAACACAATCTGATTTCGAAGAAATTATTCGTTTAGTAGCCCCTAAAATCTCCAAAAAGAATACAAACTACCATCCTTCAGGCGATTCGTTTACTAGTCTAATGTATTTGTTTAAGGTAGTTCCTCCGCAGCAGTACTTAAAAAGTTTTGGCTTAGTACTCACGTTATACATATTAGCAGTATTAAGACCGTACAATACGTTTTTGTTATCGTGACTGTACTGAAATGAATGAAATGTATGAAATATTATTCTGTATGAAAATCTGGCAACGTCGCGTATTTATTTTCCTTACTCATTTTATACAGCCCAGACGTACTTATAGTTTCTAAGCGCGGTAAACATATGTAAACACCTTACTATTTTTGTTGTTATTAAATTAAAGAAATGATTATGGGAGATCGTATCCGTTACAAACGAAGATTTATTAAAAAAAGTCCTTTATAAAAAAATAAAAGTTGCGAAAATATTAAATATTGCAATAAGTAATGTTATTTATCATAAATGTTTTGTTTTATGTTTCGTTATCATTTTATCGTTCAATGTATTTTGTATTTAATGTTATAATTTATAACAAATGAATAAAGTATTGTATAAGACTTATTCCTTCATGTGAATGCATATCAATCACTTATTAAATAGATATTTTAAAGTATTTGCTTTTATAATTTTTTATTGCTTCATATGTTCGAACCTTGTCCTTTCGTTCCGACATGTTACTCTCCTTACAACGTTGCCGTATCATTCCCACGCAACTATTCATATATCCCCTCCACAGAAAATGATCGTCTAAATGAGTTATTTATTTTAATTGTTTATCAAAACTATGAGGTAAATAATTTCTATTTTTTGTTAATATCTTCCAAATATATTATTCAAACAAACATTAGTTTTTTATCGAGATGTTAAAAGTCCTTCAATGATAAACAAAAATAAATGGGTCATTTTCCCCACCCTTCTCCCATGCAATATGTACAAAATATGTAATTTTGAATTGCAAAAAAATTCAATCATCTTCAAATTTTAACAGTGCGTGTATTATGCATTTAATGACTTATATTCCAAGTTTTGAGGACCTTTTAAAATATTGCTTTCATAACCGTACTACCTTAAATTATCGAAGCATTCAATTTCCTCAATTGTACCCGAAGTGTGCGAAGCTATCATTAAAATTCTTAAAGGATACTGTCAAATAAGTAAATAATCAACACATTAACTACTTTTTATTAATTTATGTTCAATAGAATTAGTATGTATTATACACAGAAGATTTTTGAGAATTCTTCTTGATAATCCTTATAGGCACCTACTAGCCTGAAATTTCACTACTAGGTTCTGCACCACTGCAGCGATGTTTTCCACGTATACAAGCAACAGTCAACAAATGTCTTTGATGCCATGCCGCCCGATGTTGCCGAGTAACCGTCAACTTCAGCTGGTTGACGGGATTGATACTGGTTGACAACACCAGTATAAACAAGTTACCATCATTTTGTTGGCCGGTCTGTACTTACCTTTAGAAAACGCTTCGAGAGGGGTTTGAGATTCAGAAATTAATTTTACACATACATTTTCTGGTGATTGGGTCGGCTACCTCATATAAATTGGCTCTGATAGGGGATGAATAATGGGAGGCGTTGCATCACAAAATAACAATTCATACGTATAAATCTTTTGACGCGTCCAAATGATTTTTCCAAAATAATTTCGTAACGTTTTTCACTGTATCATAAATATTAGTGTTTTCGTAAAATAGAATAAGGCATAGACAACAGAAATAGCCTCCTATTTGTATTTCCCTCTATTCTATTTCGACGGTCGAATAGACGAAGGTAAAAGTCATCAATTTTCTATATTATTGTTTTTCCATTTTCTATATTATTGTTATTATTATTAAGGTCCATTATTCATTATTGGATTGTTACACAGAGAGGGAAAACGTTCACTTTTATAGTGCATTAACAGCTGAAAAATTGGATGTAGAAGGGAATAGGCCACTCCTTGAGCCCCCCTGTGAATAGAAGGGAATAGGCCACGCCTTGAGCCCCCTGTGATGGGTGCAGTAACGTTGAATGAAGTTTGAACTGATGAAGGATATAAGACGGACAGCCGAATGAAACCATTTAGGAGAGGAGCATATGCACAGAACCGGTTTGTCCGTTAAATATTTAAACGACAAAGAACGATTAAGGAATTTCCAACCCTGTAGACTTTTGAGGCTGTCTAGAAGGTTTTGTGGTTTTGTGTTGAAGAACAACTGAAGATGTTACGAAAGAAAATATAATAATTCAAATAAATTGACTTACACTTATTGAAATTCTAGAAATGTTGTAGAACTCAACAACTATTAATCGCAAATACTAAAACGACATACATGTATACGTACATATGTATGTACGTAAAGTTCGTGGAATTCCGCACTATATCTACGCGTATTTGTTGTGTGTGCCGGACTCACAGCACGCCTTATTAGTTATTAATGCAGCAATTAAAAATAAAAGCACAGGTGTTCTGGGAAAACAGAGCCATCATAAAATTGATTTTATTTCTTCGCCACCGATAAACAAATTCCACAGATATGATCTGAAACCCGCAGCCATTAAAGGTTCATACATTTATGACTGATTTAATCTATAATGTATTGGGTCTTAAAATTTTATAGTTTATTTATTATTTATTTCGCGCTCAATGGATATCGAATTTATAATTCGCCGTCCGAACAAACAAACCCCACTCCGAATAATTTACAATATTATTTCCGCTCGAATACCGCACGGTTTCATTTATATGCGGCCTTATCAAACGGCCTTATCTCGATATATAAATTATTATTGCGTCTTGTAAACGATACGCCATTACGTCCCGCGGGCAAACCATTCCAATCGTTCAAGAAGTTAAGTATAAAAATGCTGATTGCTTCTGTGAAATGCGATTTAACAATATAGTACGCTCGTATATCTGGGTAGAATATTTCTAACGTTCAGTAGATATTCTGCGTACATATACCTACTTCACACAAAATAAAAACCGATGTATGTCATCAAACGCGTATTTAAGTTTTAGAGCGCACTGATGCCAGATTGTTATAAAATTATTCAGTATTTAGAAATAATTTTGACTAGGGTATGGAAGGATTCTTTGTGTTTGTTTATTATTAAATAACTTATTTTTTCTCTATAACTAGATTTTCTCACAAACACCATTCGATTACAATAGCGAGTGTGCGGTTTTTCTATTTGTTAAGTAGAATTAACCGTAGGTTCAAGTTTAGCAGTGGTACACATTAAAACAATATATATTGTTTTAATTAATATTTTATTTTATATTTAAATTACCTTTCTAACATGTTAGGGTAACAATGGACCTAGTTCTCTTTTTCAAAATAGTGTATCAGACATGCTACTAACTCTAGCAGCAGCTGTTTAACTGTTTTGGCATTTTGCAAATGGAAGTCTGACAATTATAACCCTTTGATTGTTCTGAAAATAATAGTTTTACAATGTAAGATAAAAGTTTGAAGCTCAAAAAAGACACAAACAACTATTAAAGAATTGGTTTAATAATGAAAATTCAGTTTAAAATTATCTGAACCTTACATTGGTAAGGCTCAGATAACTTCAAACTATCAACAAATATCAAGTAATACAACCCGGAAACTTCGGATCTGCTACCAACTGCATAACAATGAATATCAAGCGCTAAATTTAAAATTCAGTAGAGTTCCATTCCCTTATAGTTTAGTGGTATCACTGCACACATTTAATAACGTCATAGGTGACGTGCATCAGTTTTTATTTTGTGTAAAATATAGGTCATCCACAACATTCAAAGCGAAACATGTCATTATTCTTTTTTGAGGGTTGTTGAGCTTTGATATTGTTAAAAGTAATTTTAATCAGATCAATGGGATATTTCAGTAATTATAAGTAATTAGTTTAATAAATTTTCAAATTGAGCTCCACCAGTTTGGACACAAGCTTCTAAACGGCGAATTAATCCTTTATTGCATGTTGCACGTATCATTGTTTGACTTTGAAAATCTCGAAAACGGTTGAAGATAGGTATAGGGTATGTTACATGAAATAAGTGTAGAATTGTTCGGTAAATAAAAATGTCGAAAAATACAGGGTGTTGTATTTAAAAAACTTATATTGACATTGACATAACCTCAAGGTCACTAGCACATATCAAACGGAATATGTCATTTTATAAGCCTCATGAATTCAAGTAACTTTTGTATATCAAGTTTTTTGCTAACGATCTGGAGTGAGCAGATAAAGACTGTACACTAAAAGCTGAGACACCCTGTAGATCAGGTCTCTTACAGATATCTACTGATTTCTTATAAGGTTTATTTTTAAAGTTACTACTAGTAATGCTTATATACGAGAAATATAAGTAGCTTGTTTCTCCTTATTAGTTTAAATTTCTTTATTTTATTGAAAACACAGTTCATTTGCTGTTTACAAAATGTCTCTTTGGTCACTAATTTATAAAGCTGAAAGTTACTGTGTTCTTCCTGTTTTTAATATACAGGGTTGGAAATCCAAGATCTTAAACCACAAAGCGTTTCTGCGCATATGACGTTTCTGCGCATATCATCCCTCCCCTAAATGCATTTGTTTATCTGTTCGCGATTATATGTATGTTCCAATGTGCATTAAAATTTTTAATAAATGGAACTTTGTTGTTAAACTACTATCTCAAAGTGAACGTTTTCCACACCTGTACACATTTTGTCCACATTTTTCAGATTTTGACTGTACACGCTCTCCCTGCAAACCGCTGATTGTGATAAAAACCACATGCGTGATACCCTTCGTATGTCCCACCGAAATAATCGTTTATATGTTCCAATGCGCAATTAAATTTTTAATTAATGGAACTCATTATTAATGGCACGATATAGCGAGCATGTGTTATTATCGTTAAATGTTCTGAGATATAATCTTATAAGTTGGTACGCATTGGTACTGAATTAAAGGGTTACAACTTATATTGGTTATGAGCGGAGAGATTAATCAATATTTGCATGTTCATTAGCACGACCGAGTTTTCCTAACTGCAAAATTTAAATAACCCTAATTACACAAATTGTGAGACCACCCCTACTGATTTTCCAGAAATAGAGATAATTGTAGCTTAAGAAAGGGGAGGTTTCGAGACCATGTGACTACAGTCAATATCATTTTATCAATATAATGGAATTTTTAACTTACCTGATATGAAGAAGGTTGTTTAAAATCATGTGTAATATTATTGCGAAATAGTTCAAGTAACAAATGTAAAATAACACAATAGAAATACATGTTATACAATAAAAAAAGAACAGTAAATTACATGTTATAAAATAAAAAAAAATAACATGACGTGTCAAAAAGTGACACATGACATATAACTGTGCTCAGGATCATTTCCGGTTAAACCGGAAGTGAATAACAATTGTCGACAGTTTCAATAAACGCAGATTTATGTCTAACATCCAGTTTTAAAATTTCATTATTTTAGCTCTGAAAGCAACAAAGTCATGGAGGCGAGTCTATGCGTGTTAAATTTCAAATTAACTTTTTTAATGCGTAAATATCCATAGACAAAGATTGTTTTAAAATATTGTTAGCCCGTTGGTCTCCATTTCCTTAACTGAGTATCCAATAAAATCCAGATGTTATAATACATATGAGGTGTATAAATTATATAATGAGACTGCGGAGACGGGACTGCGGAAGAAGGGCGGTAGGTTAACTAACATGTAATGCACCTTCAGTACAAGTTTGAACTTGGCGCCATTTGTTTGTTCGTTGCAACTGTTTACGTGAACCGATTTTTTCTAATGCGTTTTAAAAATAAGTGACATTAATTTTGAACAAAGGTGTGCTATCAGGTTTTGCAGACTTATTGGACACAGCGCAACGGATACTTTTGCAAAACTTCAACACGCCTACGAAGACAGTGTTGTTTCAAGAGCCCAGGTTTTTCGATGGTTTAAGGCATTCTCTGAAGGAAGAGAATCGATTGAATATGAACCACGCAGCGGAAGGCTTTCATCTTCAAGAAGCGATGAAAATGTCGATAGAATACGGGGATCATTTTCATGATTTTTCATTCCAAACCATTTTCGAAATTTGAGTGAGCCCTTCCTTTTTAATATTTCTCCGATGTATAAAAATTTACACATGGACTAGACTTTGAACCATTATGTCATCAAAACATATATCGTTTCTGCAATCAAAAAGTTTTGAATATTTGTATTGAAATATTTTTTCTGCGTTAGTTTCCATAAAGTAAAATAAAAATAGACCTACAGAAATAACTAGAAGTTTTGTTTGACGATCTTTAGCAAAAGTCGATGCAGTTATTTTGCAAGAACAAAAAGGAAATGCCATTGGGAAAGTAATTGCATGCAAATAGAATTTCAGTTTTATAACCATGAATTTTTAATGGCGGCAAATATCCAGGGTTTTCAGGAAAATTGATATTAAATATACCTATACCGATATTCGAACTTATGGATGAGTCATACAACATTCAGGGGGAATTTATTATAAAAGTTGAATACATATTTAATAAGCAAAACACACGGGTGTTGTCAAACGGTTACGCTAAAATAAAAGCCCGTAAATAATGAAAGCGAAACGAAAGTAGTAATATAGTTGAAATACCGTCTAATAATTTATTTACTCTATAGCCACCCTTTCGTATGCATCCGTGTAAATAAATAACTAACAATTCATATCCTCAGGGTTAATTGAATATATATGTACATGTTTATTAATTCACCCCTTTGGGGAGAAATTTATATCGAGATTTGTTGTTTAATCTTCGTTATTTAAATAAAGCTTTTAGGAAATATTCATGAGTTGAAGGTTGTCACATTTCTAAATAGATGTTAACTCTGTGGAATATGTTCCACTAAAAAATAAAGATTTCACTTGCACCCCCTGTTTTAAATGTTTCAACTCTGTTTCGGTCATCAGCCAAAGTCTTAAAAAAAATTTTAGATACGCAATATAATGTTTTCAAGAAATTAAAATATATGTCAGAACATATTTTAGGAAGGGTTGAAAATGTCAAAGTCCAAAAACTTAGAACGTGGACTAAACCTTTGCGAGAAATTAATTTGTAAAAGAAAGGAAATTTTATATTGTCACCGCGAAAAAGATTGCAACAAACGTAAAAAAAAATATTAACTAGGTCAAAGAACCGCATTGTCTTCTAAACCAAAAATTGCATGGTAAAGCCGATATATTCACTCTTCGCACAAGCACAAACTACTTGTATAATTTATTTTTCAATATATTTTTTAAAACTTTTTTTTTTGTTTTTGATGCAAACTTTTTTGGCGAACACTGTATTTCGACGAAGTAGAAAGTAATACCTTTAACTACAATTTTTAAATATAGACTTTACAGTTGATAAGCTGTTATTTAATCTGGAAACAAGATTATATTTCCAAATAAAATATGAGATTAAATCGTCAAAAGAGGCTATGATAATAAAAGTATATTATGAAAACAAAAGGAGGAAAGGTAACTAGATGCCAAAAACGTATAGCTTAACTTAAAATATCTAGCTATATCTATAATTTGTCCAGGAGTACAAAATAGAATCCACTCAAATTTAGTTGTAATGTAATGTAGTTGTAGTGATAATGTCAAGGTAGTGAAACCTAGACATTAATACAGTTTTGTAAAGAATTTTGTGCAGAATATACGGTTATATCAGTGGCTATACCAATGGCGAAAACACTATAACTTTGAACTGTGTTAACTCTCTATGGTGTGAAGAGCTATAAGCTCTTATTTAGGCTGTAGAAAGGATATCATATTTAAAAATCCGTGTTTTACGAGTACGCATACATACATTATGCGAATATTTTTAAAACGAAATATTTCACCAGAATATCTATAGATATGCTTCAAAACCTTAAAGAAAGTAGTAGGGAAATACCTAGACTGAGAGATGAGGAAGATATTGATGATACGGTTGAGGTGTAAAAATGGAGATGAAAATCTAGGTCTTCATAGAGACGAACAGAAACGAGTATGATTTTTTTTCCTTCTGGGAGCCGTCCTTTACGCCAGATTGCACTGCAGCCTCTTGGGCTTATTGTGCGCATCTTCCCATCCTTCTCACACCACCCTATCTAGTAGCCGGGTCCCGTGTACAAGCTTGTACAGCTTCCCTGCCGGCTGGGTGCTGTAATATTCTGGACAGAGTTTGGGGTGACCATATATGGCCTGCCTTTTGCGAACCAAAGTCTCGCAATTACACAATATGTGGTGTGCTGTCTCCGTTTCCCTGTTGCAGAGTCTGCATTTCAGTTCTCCGTTGTACAGCCCCATTCTGTGTAGGTGACCTTTGAGGGCGCAATGTCCTGTTAGGAGGCCTACAACAGCTCTTATCTGAATCCTATTCACTTTTAATAGTTTTTCAGTTCTTTCCTCACATGTTCCTGTTTTCCATGTATTTGCCTGGGTATAGAGTTCCAGTATTCATCTTCTCGATTTCTGACCCATTCTCCTATTTGACTTACTCGTACTCTTTGGTACTCCCAGGCCCGGTTCTGGGCCAGGAAATGGGGTAGACGATCCTTCTCTCGCTAACTCGTCTGCTTTTTCGTTGCCTTCGATTCCTGTATGTCCTGGTACCCATATCAAAGTAGACGAGTAAAATGGATATAAACGAATATGATATGAAGCACCAAACTATCTTCTGAAAAATATACCACTTGTCTTGGAGTGGATTCAAAACCACATGGAAATATTCTAAAGTCATCGTTAGCTCACGCTAACTCATCGCATTAAGGCTATGCAATAATCAATATTGCATCTGGCACGATTTTATCGAAACAATAACTTGTTTTATCACCGACCTCTTTATATCATACTTCCTGTCTTTGAATTTCATATTTCGTCTGTAGTTTCGTGTAAGCGGTAATACCAGCTAACCGAGGATTACATTTAAGGAAGAACTAAACAAAAAAAAAACCTTATGAAGCACTTAGGAAGCATCGACAGTAGAGTGTTTAAAAAAAACGGCTATTTTTTTCTCAGAGAACGTTGAAAAATCTTCAGAGTATCCCTAGAAAGTGACCCTGTTAAAATATGGGCCCTTGATACTAATATTTAAAGGTGGCGATTCTCAATTTTCTATTTCCCACTTAAATAACATGGGAAAAAATTTTCTGAACTTTGGAATTTTATTACTCAAGGAAGAATCGATGGATAGTGATACTCAAAATAGTTTTGTAGGAAATTGAACGCTCTATAAAAAAGGTCTGATTGAAGATTTGCGTGAGGCAAGCCGTTTCGGAGTTATTAGGCCCCAAAAAATGAACTGTTTAAAATAAAAATCTTATTTACTTATAAATGCAACAAAATCGATTCATATCACTTAAATATCCACTATTATCAACTTTACAATAAAAATCTGTAAATTTTTAACAGAATGTATATCAAAAAATTCTATTAATCAAGGGTGAATGATTAATTTATTTGATCAATAATATAAAATACGGGTATATTACAAATGAATATTAAAATTTCATTATACATTTTGTATGTTATTAACAAATAATTTATTTTGATTCTTTATAAATTCTTTCCGTATTTTAAGAATGGTTTATAATCATGAATAAAAATATTTAATTTTATTTTGTCATTTATGAATTATTTTTTTCTTCCATTTAAACTGCTTTATATTGTGACTGATTAATTAATTTTTTTACAAAATTTTAAGTTACATAAATCAACTTCGCCTTTTATTGTTTATATGCTTTACTTCCATTGAGCAATCGGTTTTGATAGAAATGATAGTACATTCATCATCCACGCACTCTACTGGCTATTATCAGTATTATCTTCCAAGCTTTTGTATCGTATATTTCTTGCTATTGTAACGTTTTTAACGTAAATTTATAATGAAATTTTAATATTCATTTGTAATATACCCGTATTTTTTATTATTGATCAATCAAATTAATCATTCACTTTTGATTAATAGAATTTTTTGATCTACATTCTGTTAAAGATTTTTATTTTTAACAGTTCATTTTTTGAGGCTTAATAACTCCGAAACGGCTTGCCTCACAAAAAAACTTGAATCAAACCTTTGTTATAGAGCGTTCAATTTCCTATAAAAAAACCATCTTGATAGTCCGGTCAATCTAGACATTTGAAGGTACATAAATTCACAGCAAGCTGAAAGTGCGCGTAATTGTTTAAAACATACTTAAAAATAACACCTGAAAGTTCCTCATCATTCCGGTGCCTGGAAAAAAATTTATTCGAGGTCAAAGGTCAAAAATCCCGAAAAAAAATTGGTTTTTCGCGATTTTCAGCAAAACGGTAAGTTTTATCATAAAAATTATTTCAGAGAAAAATTGTAGATCATAAAATTCTCTATAAAAAATGTACCAATACTTTTTTTTCTTAGAGCCACCGTTTCTGAGATATAACGAGTCAAATAATTGTAAAATTTGTAAACGACATAATATGCACACGTTTTCACGCCATCTATGAGGTAGTGTACTTAGCGGTTTTTTTTAACGTGGTTTCCCCAGTAGGCCTATTCCACATGTCTGTTGTGATTCTGTTTAATTGAAAACTTGCATAATAAAATATATTAGGAAGGGTAGGAAATGATAAAAGCGATTGAAATTAAAAAAATGTAGAAATTTATTCATCTGATTCATAACCTTCAAATACTTCTTCTTGTTGTTCGTCTTCTTGATCTTCTTCTTCTTCTTGATCTTCGTCTTGTTCGTTTTCTTCATCCTGGGTGTAAGTAAATTGCGCCAATAGCGATGTCAATAGCGATGTAAAAGACCTTGGTCGAACAGCAGTCATAATACTATGGCAAATATTTGTGCATATTAATTTTAAATGATCTAAATTCGATCGTTTATTCTTTAAAATCACTCGTTCCGTGAAATATATCAACGACTCTGGAATTTTATTGTTTAAATCTTCAAACATGCGACCTGGTGGAGGGTAGTTAGAATTATCAAACACTGCGGCTTGAATATCTTCGCGAATGATGAACATCGATATCGCCGCTGCTCCTTCTAGAATTCTGAATCGTTTTTCTTTTATATTCATTTTTTTTCGTACCAAGCTTGATTAAAAATATGATGATGATTGTCTTTTTAAGCATATAAATGTTGATGCTCCCGATTTTTCTGTGATAAGAAGTTTATCCCCATACTTAATTTTTAGTCGCATCTTTATCGTCCTATTATCTAAAGTTGTAGTTTTGCAAACATTACTTAGTTCGTTTAAAGTGAACTGACAGTCATCGCTGTTTTCAATGTAAGTAAATATTTCATCCATTGCCAGATTCATAGCTTCGTCTTGAGGACGACCAACTTTACCCCCAGTGGAAGGTTTCAAGAAAGAAACCTGGCAATCTCGGTTATACTTATGTATACCGATTGAAAAATATTTTTAGTTATATTACAGCTTCAGAGATGTATCTACGTGGCGTACTTATGCATATTATGTCGTTTACAAATTTTACAATTATTTGACTCGTTATATCTCAGAAACGGTGGTTCTAAGAAAAAGAAGTATTGGTACATTTTTTATAGAGAATTTTATGATCTACAATTTGTGTCTGAGATAATTTTATGATAAAACTTACCGTTTTGCTGAAAAATCGCGAAAAAAACTATTTTTTTACCTTAACTCTTCTTTTTTGGTCTAATTTGACCGGATTATGAGTATCACTATCCAACGATTCTTCATTGAGTAATAAAATTCCAAAGTTCAGAAAAAAAATTTCCCATATTATTTAAATGGGAAATAGAAAATTGAGAACCGCCACCTCTAAATATTAATATTAAGGGCTTATATTTTAACAGGGTCATTTTCTCAGGGGATTTTCAGCGGATACTCTGAAGATTTTTCAATGTTTTCTGAGAAAAAAAATAGTCGTTTTTAAAAAAATACTCTAAACACTCTAATCGACAGAGTGAATCCTCTTGATGAACACGTCCACTACGCGCATTACAGGATCATTAATTGAATTATTATACGCCGTGGAGGATACAATATAATAATAATTATATAAACACACTTTTCATGTCGCCATGACTAATTAACGTCAATAGTGTATGATTAATGCGTGCTGACCGGGTTCGCTCAGCCATCGGGAGAGGTTAAACGAGACCGTTACCAGGGGCGGCTGATGGCTTTTCAAGAAGGGGGTTACAAAACCAAAAAATAATTAGTACTCAAAAAAAAAGACCCTGACTGTGGAAAGAAAAAACGTCTTAGCCATTTTATCCAATATGGGTGGTATATAATTAAATTTTTGACAGCTTGCGTTACATATAGGCGATTTTGCCTGATTGGTTGAGTTTTAGCTTTTAAATTTGATGGCCAGGAGATAAATCCCAGCAATTTCGTTACTTGGTTGCATTTATTGGGTTAATTGAAAGACGAAATGAGATTAAAATATGCATTGAAAATGTTGGAAATGGTCCCCACGTTGTTCGTTTGGAAAATTGTGTTAATAGTACGAGCACAAAAAGAAATTTCATGATGTTATACCTCAGGAACTTGAAAGAAATTCATGGTCGAAATTTAGGCTCACCTAGCGACTGTACGAAATATTCTGTAATATTACCATTATTTCTGTCGCAGTGTGCTCTAGTACAATCTTTTTTGGAAGTAAATTGTACCAATTTCGACATTCTCGTAGTTCTAAATTCACTAATCACTGAGATAAAACCATACTTCACCGAAAAGAAAATGTTGTTCATATTGACACCAAGATTATATAAGACCTGTAACAACATTCTACGAGCTACGAGCTACGATCTACGAGCGTAATCAGCTTCTCGAAAGTCCTCGCAACAAGTTAAACAGTTGGGAAACAAGTACAAATATTTTTGTACTTGTAAACAGTATGGCTGGTACCAATAGAGGCATTTATTGTGACAAAACACGCACATAAATAACTTGACGGTTATTGACTATTGTAGAACGGTCACTACTCTTCTTTCACTGTACAGTTCTCGTTTCCCTACATTTTCGCCTTCAATGTACTCCCCTTGGCGATCTGTACATCGCTCCATAAGACTTTTCCATTGTTGAAAGCAGTGCTGGAAGTTCGCTTCTGTCAGCTGGTTCAGAACCTCCGTCGCTTTTGCTTTAACCGCTTCCCCACTTTCCAGTCTTGTACCCTTCAGTATCACCATGTCTAACAAACCTGGATCAGTTTCAATGTTGTTTAGAATGTCAGCGCAAATGTTCATTCTTGATTCCTTTTGTTCGGGAGTAAGGAATTTTGGCACCATTTTGGCGCAAACTTTGCGCATATTGAAAGATTTATGCAAAATCTGGCGAACACATTTGTCGATTCCTGTTATTTCAGCAAGCCCTTTGATTCTTAGACGATAATCTTCGCGGATTAATTTACCAATTTTTTGTAAATGTTTTCGTCCGTTTTTGGTCGTCTTCGGTCATTTCACGTCCCTCTATAAAGAGTAATCGTTTAAAGAGGGACGTTCGTGCCCTTCTTTTAACATTGCATAAGCTTCTGTAAAAGTTGTCCCCAGTTTAATAAGAAACTTGGGAATAACCAGTTGCGCCATCTGAACACTTAACATTTTTTCGACGCGTCACTGGTGCGTAGACTAATTGAAACGACTGCTATAGTCAAACCGAGCGACCCACTGGCTTGTACAGCGAGCTCAAGGTGGGGAGAGTATCACTAGACACAGTTATGTTCAAACTTGTCGCGACACGCTCCGCAGCGCGCTGGCAGCAGCATCAGTTCGATTACTTAATAGCCACATCTCGTATGTATGTATAACCTTATATCAATAATCTGCAGAGTGTCGCTATATTCTAGGGTTAAGTTATACATAGTTCTATCAATATTTTTTTTGTCAAATAATTTAATCAATAACATTTTATTTCAGTTACATGTTTGATGGTGCTCTTCACGCGTTGGAGGTTCAAAGTTCCTAATATTCAGATCAAATATCACAGACTGTAAAATTATGTTGAGTAAAAATGTATAAAAGCAATATTTTGGTACCTAAAATCGTAATATCGTCAGTTTTCTTTTTCATTTCGTTTCTAAAGCCATTACAGTTGTCGGTAACCAGTACAGTTGTAAACCTCCCTACAGAGTCGCCGCCACTGGTCGTTTCCTTCGCCGTCTCGCTTTAATAATTGCGCTCCCGGATCGGATCTCGCTCGCATTGTGGAATGCAGATACGTTTCAACATGGCTCGTCTTCCGAAATAATATGATTATTACACGCCGCTCCCAGAGATCCAACAGGAATATACTGCATGTCGATAACAGGACAATGTCAGCGTTTCCTGTGGCAGATCTATGTTTCCGGGTCCGGCCGCTGCACAGAGCGGCCGGGATGTCCGTCCTCATTGTCAAATTCACACCATCTAAACTAATTGTTTCGCTTTTGATTTCGGGGCCGCCCTTCTTCTCTTCTCAAGTCCGTGAAGTTGGCACTCCCAAATTCGAATTTTCACATTTCATCTATGGCATTTGTTTGCCCAAATGAACGTCCATGTTTGCCCAATAATATTCTTTTGTACAGGTTTATTAGTCAAATAAAATTGACAACCCCTTTATTTCTCTGAATTTTTATCGAATCGAAAAATCCAAAAAAGCGTTTTATACAATTTTTTTTAGGAATTTCTATAAATGTTTAATGATGCGAAGTAAGTATTATACTCATTATTAAAATACAAATTTAAAGGATGCAAACAAAAATTAAATAGACCACCCTGTTTTTTTTACATAAAAAATATTATCCCTACTTTTCTGATCACAAAAGTTTATGATTATTGTGTGATTTCGACAATATTTTCAAGATATGTCGAGATATCTTGGTTGTATATTTATACTGATTTAAAATATTGTGTTAAACTTGCAAATACTTGATGTATCTCGAAAACAGTTGAAGTAATCATACAATAATTATAAATACATATTGTAATAAGAAAAGTGCAGATAACATTTTTTATAGTAAAAAAAAAAAACGGGAGGTCTGTTTAGACATTTTTTTTTCTCATTCTTAAAAACAATACAAAATATAACATTTATTGCAAAAAAGATTTTGCTGTATCCTGGATACAAGTTACCTATTACTTCAAGAGTTACCTATTAGTTTACTCAAATATAGTTCATACATAGTTAAGTTTTCATAGTCCAGTTGGCAGAGGCTTTTATGTGTTCTTGAAACATATAGGGCTAGTTTTGACGGCTTTCTTGTATATTTATTTTGCGTAGAACACAATGCGCGGTGTCCGTAGAGTTGAAACCGCCCGCAATTTTTTTTAAATTAGCAATTTGTGAAAAAAAAAACGTATTTTTTCACATTTTTGCTTATATCTCCGTGCCTTGGCATATTTTATATGGCATATTTATATAGCATATGCATTTATGAAGTTGTAGCCTATTGAATTTCCAGTTCCAAGTCTCCAAGTTCTATTGTTAATTTGCAAATGACTGCTGAAGTTGAAAGTGTTTTTTTTTTTCAGGGAGATATAAGCGAAAATGTGAAAAAAAGACGTAAAACTACTTAATAATACTAATTTATCATCAGCACAGGTATTATTACACCTATATTACACCTATACGAACTCAAAGTTGAAGAAAATATCGAATATTTGAAAGCCGTTAGATGAGTCAAGTGCGTCATGGAATTATGTCAAGACAATTGAAAGTTATCTAAAATCACTTAAACTTCATTTTCAGCTTAATATTTTCCTTTAATTGCACTCAGTTACCTAATGTTTATTATTTTCTAGTAGGTGCATATCTTGACTAACTTGTACTAAGAATATATGTACCTATTGAGATAAATTATTTAGAAAAATCTCTCTCTAAAATTTAAAAAATTTGACAACTGTTTAAATAAGATATTTTCGATAGTTTTAACGGTCGGTGTTTTTAGGTTTATTTATTATTATTAATATCATTAATTAAAACCTGTTATTTTCTAATCAGTGAAATAACTTCTTCACTGAAATAACCTTCTTACTTTATTCTACTTCAGATAATAGCCACGAATGTGCTGAAGATACGTGTAAAATTTCATCCCGATTGAGTCAGTAGATTTTGACATATGGTCAGCAGATGTAAAAAATATCGTTTTGAGAAAAACGCGTTTAAAGCATGGAAAGGAGGCATGGGACCTACACCACAGGCTATATGGCAAAAAATCTTCAGGGAAAACTTGCGAAATTTTTTTTCCAAAAAAAGCATGGCTACCTAACCGAGGATTTGGCTGCTCCGGGCAGATCCTGGAAAAACAGCTTGCAAAATATTTGCGAAATATTTTATTTATTTTTTTTTCCATAATCACCGAGTAAATACAATTTTCTTATACTTGTGATTTGTGCAAAATTCTTATTTTGCGTAGATACAACTATTGTAAAATCTCAGATCTCAGAGACGAAATGTTTTGATGAAATAAAAGTTCAAGTTACCATAACTTTTACAGATGTAAGTCAAAATGTCAAGAAAATCACAGGTACAAAGACTGTATTTACTCGGTGATTATAAAAAAAATATTTCGCAAGTATTTTGCAAGCCGTTTCCAAGATCTGCCCGAAGGCAGCCAAGTTTTCCCTTAACATTGTTTGCCATTACGGCTTTCTACTTGTCTAGTAACCACCCCTAAATTATGGTGTAGGTGCCATGCCTCCTTACGAAAATACGTGCATGTCAAAAAACAAACGTGCAAAATACAAAAAAAGAACAAACATTTTTTTTACGTTCTACACTAGGATCCCCTCTTAACCCGTCACTGTATTTCGTTTGGTTTCAGGTTTCAGCGCAATTTTCATTTGGTTATATTTTATTCAAACCTACAACTTGGTGAACCCTATATAAAAATATATTTCTATTGTGATAAATTGCTTAGTATTGGGTAACTTCATCGTCCGCGTTGTGGAAAAAAAAACGTAAAACGTAACGCCAGTTAGGTATATGCAGTAGGGGCATTGTTCTCGCAAAAAATATGGAAACGCTTCCAACTGAATTTGATTTTCCCGTAAATTATTCATATTCCGGATCCAATTTGAAAATAACCGTGTCTACTTTGAAAAAAGCGCTAAAATTAAAATATCCGCTTCGGGCACTTAAACCAGATGAAAATGTGTTCTTGTTTTAAAGCTTATTTACTAAACGAGTTTCATATGCAGAAATTTAAGTTTACCTTTGTATATTAATTATATAAAACGTGTTATGCATGTACCGTTTTGCACCTCGGCTTTATGTATATAAAATTCCCGCCCGCGCATTTAAATATTAGCTTTTACTTTTATCTCCTGTTCTCCATCTAAAGGGTATACTTTCCTGATAAATACTTTTATTCCATCCACGTGATCCTTATCCATGGCGTTCCCGTGTAATTAAATTTAATTATTGTTGGTAATAGGACGTTAGGAAATCTACTTTTGTACGACTTGAAAACGCCATAGCTGAGCGGAGTGTATAATTAAATAATACTTAGCTATCTAATTTATTATGTTCCATATACTTTGTATCAGTAATTAACTTTAATAAATGTAGGATCTGATCGTCTGCATTAAACGCTTGTTATGTTTTTTTTTTCCTGAAAAGTAGGCGGGTCTCAGTCGGAGTTCGAAACGTTGCATAGCGAGGTATACGTTTAATCTTTTTTCTGTGCTACTACGTTCCGGCAATAATGGATTAATTATTGCCTGGCAGCCTTATTATATATGCAAAAATAATTATCAGAAGAACAATAACGCTGCCGCAGCGGTTTAGCCTCAACAAGTTCGTTTTGTATATCTGATTTCGCGCGGTGTAAGATTTATATCTTTCGTTATTAATATAAATTATCTTGTAAATTGGAATTTATTAGCCAGGTGGCGTGAAAAAGTGTTAAAAACCATTCCCCATTATTCCCCTTGTGCCGAAATGAAGAAATGTAGAAAACCACGCGAATTTTAAACCGAGTAGGAATGAACGGTCCCGATTTACAATTTTACAACTTATGCAATATACATTTTTTGGTTCAACTTGAGAATTTTTTCATGTCTAGGAAAAATTGTTCAAAAATGGCTGTAAGCTGTCAGATATTAGGTTGTAGGAAAAGTCATGACGCATTTTTTGGGTGTTTTCAAGGCTCATTTATTAATACTAGAACAATCAATGACGTATTGCCCATTTAGATCGATGGTCTTTTGCCATCTTTCTGGGAGCTGCATGATTTCGCGGCAAGATCCAGTGAGGAAGGAGAATGCGGCAAGACTTCCCATCCCAGCTGCAGCAACTTTTGGCGAGTCACCAAACTTGTATGAGGTCTCGCGTGGTCGTGGTGGATCACTACGCCTTTGCGATTGATAAGTTCTGGCCGCTTCTCCGCAGGAGATGTAATCAAATCATCCAGTTGGCAACAGTACACATCGGAATTGGTCGTCTGCACGCCCTTATAATCCCACCATATTGAGAGCATAACTTTCCTCTGGCGAAGATCAGCTTTGGTTTGTGCTTGGGCTCGCTCAGTTCCACTGCACTACGATCGCTTACGTCGAATATTGTTGTAAACAATCCATTTTTCATCACCTGTTACCAGGCGCTTCTAAAATGGATCGATTTTGTTGCGCTTGAGGTGAGTATCGGCGATATTGATGCGATTGGTGAGATTAATTTCTTTGAGTTCATGAGGAACCCATATATCGAGCTTGCTGATGAATCCCAGCTTCCGTAGATGAGCGTGAACGTGGAATGATGATAGTCCACAGTACGTGGCCCTTTTTTTGGAATGATTAATAACGGGCTGATTTTTCGTAAGTAGCTTCAGTTTGATGAGACGCCCACAACCTGTCAATGACAATTCCCAACAGTGGCATTTTACGAAGTGGTAAAGTGGAAAACATGTCAACCGCATGATAATAAAAGTTTGATTAATAACAATGAGTTTACTAGTTGAATTCGAAGATATTCATACAAAATACACGGAAAAACGTTTGTCCTACAAATTTGACAGTCTTGCGGAAGAGTCCTACTCCATCAACATGTTAAAACGAGCAGGTCAAAAAAATGATTAATAACCGACTGATTTTTTTACTGCTGCTTACTAAATAATTGTGTAATGCAATGGTAGTATCGTCCTACAAATCCAATGGCATAATTCCTTAGTCCTACGCTCGAAAGTTGTCGAGTTCATGAGGACATTTGTTTGATTAATAACAACCTCATTTTTATTTTTTTCGATTGATATTGAAGTGTAGAACACAACTGTACTTCCGTCCTACAAAAAAATTGGCAAATAATGATGAAAAATTCATTTGAAATGAAAAAAAATTTTTTTTCAACGTACCTAATTGAATTTAAGGCGGGGTAGGGTTTATTCAAGTTGTTTATTCGAAAAGGAAATTTTTTTCGTGAAAAATCGAATTTTTTTTGACGTTTTCGTAAATTTGCTGCCAATCACTTATTTCTTCATATTTTTTAAATAAAAAATTCACAGAAAACTTCAAATGTTACTTTATTATAATTAATTACCAAAATCAATTTACTAAACGTTTCGTCAAAAAAAAATCATGAAAATTGAATTTTTTTACAGGGAATAAACCCCCGCTTTAAGTAATAAAGTCGTTTTTTATTATTTTTGTAGGACTAGCGACACATGCTTCTTTTCGTGTAGGACAATGTTGTAGTTCGGTAACTGACTTACTAAACTTTCATTTGCTATCATTGTCCTACAGTTATCAATCAAACAAATGTCCTCATGAACTCGACAACTTTCGAGCGTAGGACTAAGGAATTATGCCATTGGATTTGTAGGACGATACTACCATTGCATTACACAATTATTTAGTAAGCAGCAGTAAAAAAATCAGTCGGTTATTAATCATTTTTTTGACCTGCTCGTTTTAACATGTTGATGGAGTAGGACTCTTCCGCAAGACTGTCAAATTTGTAGGACAAACGTTTTTCCGTGTATTTTGTATGAATATCTTCGAATTCAACTAGGAAACTCATTGTTATTAATCAAACTTTTATTATCATGCGGTTGACACGTTTGCCACTTTACCACTTCGTAAAATGCCACTGTTGAGAATTGTCATTGACAGGTTGTGGGCGTCTCATCAAACTGAAGCTACTTACGAAAAATCAGCCCGTTATTAATCATTCCAAAAAAAGGGCCACGTACTGTGGACTATGAAGGTTTTAGTGTCTCCGCAATGTCACGAGTGGTCGAATGTAGGTCTGCTTCGATCAGTGCCTTTATTTGGTCGTCATCAGCCTCCATGGACCTTCCGGTGCGAGGAGCATCGGTGACATCAAAGTCACCAGCACGGAATTTGGTGAAACATTTCTGGCACAGACGCTCTTGTAGGGCATTGTTACCGTAAACTTTACGCAATTTTTCACATTTCTTTACTTTGCGGGAATAAAAAAAGCAAAATATTCCGAAAATTCACGGTTTAATCGTCCATTTTCAACTTGATGTAAAAACCAAATGACGCGACGAATCGATTACTTTTTTTCTTAAATGAAGGTTAGACTGTCAGCTGTCAAATGGTATAGCACTCGAGCCGATCGTGATGACATTTCTCATGTAAAAATTCCTGTAATGCCTAAAATCTATTGCGAAAATACGTCATGGCTTTTCCGACAACCTAATACAAGTAGATACTCTAAAGATTTCCCTTTAATATGAGGACAACTTTGATGGATTTAATATTTTCAGTTATTCAGATATCTTATTTGATATTAAAAATTAAAATGTTGACTTTTTTTTCTCTCAAAGATAAATATGTCTTCACTAAAATAAAGTTTTAACTTTTGCTTTTGACTATTGTCTATTGACATTTTTGTTACCAACATGTTTATATTACGTGTAGTTCGATCTCTTTAAGGGACATTAGGCTATTTGCTAAGTAATCTGAAAAACTGAAGGAGATAGTTCCTGTATTGATTTGACGAATAAAAGGTTATATAAAGTTTTTTTTCCTAAGTAGCTTAGTTTATGAGATACAGGACGTTAAGTTTAATTTTTCCTTTTAGCTTATTTTTTTTTCGAAAATCTCTGGAATAGACTAATAGTTTAACTAACTTAAAAAAGAACTTCTGTCCCTTATACAACATGACGGAAGGCATATTTTGGCTGTTATTTTTTTTTTCAATAAGTAATCGTACTATTAGGGGCGTACTATAATATTTTTGTGAAAATATATGTACGCCACCGTCCCGATGTATTTTCCCCACGTTCTTGATGAAGTACAACAATCTGTCACCAGATGAGAACCCAGTGACCCTCATCACCGCAACAAATCTGCAACCATCCTCAGAACCGACTGTGAATATAAAATAATTGAAACATTATTTTTATTATTAGCTTCGGTGTTCCAGTGTTCAAGTTCCAGGGATTTTCAGGTTTCCAATCTTCACATTATTCCGCATTTTCTTCATCCTGTTGAAAGCCTAGCTGTTTAAAATAGACAACTTAAGAAACTGGAGTAACTCTATTGCTCAGTTTTCCGCCCAAACCAGATCATATTGCTTGAGGCTGCGAAAAAAAAAAGAATAAAACCTCAATACAATCAAATATGTCAAACCAAGATCTATATAAGTGTTATTTGCTGCCTAATAATTATTAATAGTTAAAAGAAAATATGGTATTATTATATTAATTTGATCGTCAGTTGCACCGCATTTTTTTGTTCATCAAAGCCAACAGAACATTTCTAAAAAATGGTACTTGGCCACCCATCTATTCGTTTATTCTCGAATTATCTTCGTTCAATTTTTCTCGTGCGCTTCATCTCACGATTAATCTTCATTCCGCGCCAGTTCCGCCCACCTTTTCAACACTTGAAGTTTTTACCGGAACACCTGTAGTCGTCACCGATCCAGCGCCCCTCGGTGGCGGCTTAACCGTCTCTGCCACCGCCGCCGCCGCCGCCGCCGCCGCCGTCGCGTCGGTCCCGGAGGTCACATTTGACGGAAACGTTTACATGTGCCCTTCGCATGCAAGGGACACGTAAGTACGCTTTACTCCAAACTAGGAATGGCAACGATATATCGATATACAGTGAGGTCCATAAGTAACGGATAAATTCATTATCTACGTAATTTACAATTTATGAGTAAAATCCTGAAACACGTCAATTTTTAATTCTAGAATGACATTTTCTAAGCATAATTTTATACCTCCCCTTCCAACCCCCTTGGAGTAACAGCTACCCCTTTAAAAATTTTAAATGGAACGAGGGTGCGTGTGATAGCTTATTTGAAAGGGTTTTTAATTCTCCATCCACCAACATAAGATTTTCTTAATTTCTATAATTTTTTTTATTGAAAAATATTACATTTTTAATGTTACTAAGTAAAGAAAAGAACATGAAACAGAACAGAAGAACAGTTTAAATCAAATATTCAAATTGGGCGCCCGTTGCTTCTTGACAATAATGGAGACGTTGCTGAAATTCTTCTAAAACATTTTGTATTGTTTCCGGGGTGATTTGATTAATTTCTTGCCTTATTCTGTCTTTTAAATCTTCTGCGTTATTTGGTCTGTTGAAGTAGACTTTCGATTTTAAGTAACCCCATAAAAAATAGTCAAGCGGGGTCAAATCGGGAGAACGAGCAGGCCACTCAATTTCACCGCGTCTACCGATCCATCTATTGGGAAAAACTTGATTCAGATAGGCTCTTACTTCCAATGAAAAAATGTGGTGTAGCTCCGTCCTGCTGAAACCAAATATTTCTATCAATTTCATTGGGGTTGTCATCATCTGGGAAAAGCATTCTTAACTCTGGAACTAAGAAATTTTGCAAGAAATCCAAGTAACGCGCTAGTTGATGTGCCATCAAGAAATATGGTCCAATAATTTGAGAATTTATAATTCCAGGCCAAACGTTCACCTTCTCAGGATATTGAGTATTGACCTCCATCATCCAATGTGGATTTTCTGTACTCCAGTATCTACAGTTCTGTTTGTTGACTGTTCCATTTAAGACGAATATTGCTTCATCAGAAAAAAGAATGTTTTTTTATAAATAAAGGATTGTCTTTGCATCTATTTGTCATGTCATCGTCGATTATCCATTTGTCATCGTCGTTTAGTTCTTGAACCGAATAAATTTTATATGGGCGGAATTTTTCGGTTTTTGGAAGACGCAATATGAACGTATGTTATTAACGTCATTATCAGCGGCAACTTGTCTTGTAGGTTTATGTGGATTATCTTGAATATCTAACAATATATCCCATTTCTGTTAATCGTCTAAAATGCGTTTCCTTCAATTTAATATCAACTTTTTACTTGTTAGTGAAATTTGACAGCTTGTTGACAGCTGTCATTAAGTCGAAATTTATTCTTGACTTCAGATTCGTGATGAGCGACCCAAAAAAACCAATTTAATTTTTTTTTAATTTCTTTTTATGGGGATTATATGGGGGGTGGAGAGAAAAATTGATGCGGTAGAAATTTTTTTTGCCTTTGATTTCAGTGCATCAAAATACATAGGAAATGATGGGTCTGATCGCATAGACAGAACATTTTTGTTTGTAGGCCTGTGTAATCGAACCACGTCCACAACGAAAACTGACCACAGTTTTTAAACTTATCAAAAAGTATGTGCCCTTTATCAAAAATCTGCATGGCCTGTTTCGTCTGACAGATGCTTGGAAATGACGGTAACCTCTCCATTTTACTGATATTTTACAACAATGGCAAGCGCATTCCTCGAACTGCAGGCGTACTTTCTCGACGTTCCCCCATAGTAGCGAATCTAAATTCCTTATGATTTTTAGTATCGTTATTCGAGTTATGGCTTATTTCTTATACAATCATGCCGGTTTTATATTTTATTGTGGAGCCTTATTTGAGTCGTGAGTCGAGCCACCCACCAAGTGGACGAGCCGGGGAACGGTGGCACGTACCTCTCTCCGCATGCAGCTCGACTTCTATTTACAATCGCACATATTTATCAGCGGACCGACCAGACGTTCGGTCGGTCATTTACGTCCAAATCGACAGTAATGATATGTTGGAAGAAAATATTTGGATTCCATGATTGGGAAGCCTTAAGTAACTTGTCTCTTGTCGAAGCGGTCGGCAGACGTGATCCGTGCCGTATCGTCGATTTTACACAAATCAACCGGCAAATGTTATTACGCTATGGGACAGCAGCGGCCCGCGGAATTAGAAATTCCCATATCTTCGTCGTGGAGCACGCGATCGACTAATATTACCTTTTAGTCTTTATTTTACTCACTCGAGGTAATTGTTGGAGTTACATAAATTGTTATTGCAACAAATAATTTGAGGCTAAAGCCTCAACTTATTTGTTGCACGTGTGAATGTATTGTATACCAGTGGCGGCTCGTGGGTGTGTTACATGAGTGGGCACAGAGTGTGTCAGTAGGATTACTTATTAGCTACCAATGGCGCCGCAGGCGAAAATTTTTAAAATTTTCAAGGTCATGCGTTTTACTGACACTTCAGAATTTCAATGAAAAAATTCTTTTATACAAAAATATAGACTTTCACAAGAATAATTTTTGGGATTTGGTAGCTTTTTTGAAATAATATTTAATCACGAATATTGAGGGCATAAATATATTAAAATAATGGGTCGCAACATGTGAAAAATAATTGATATAGGTATCTTACCGTTATTTGTAGAGGAAATCAGCTAGCATGTCCTTATTGTTAACAACAATTTAATACAATTAATTATTTGGTTTAAAATATGTCTGTTTTTATCCACATTTTAATTGTTACGTCTTATATTTTCACGATAAGCACTATCAAGCTGTTGCCTTATGTCTACCTTTCCCAACACACTAAAATCTAAGATGTTATGTAAATGTTTTTCATTGTAGCTAGCATGTTTCTTAGCTCGTTCATTTAAATGTTTTAAATCACTCACCCCTTCTTGAGTCCATGCACTTCGGTTGCCACCCATCACTAAACAAATAAAACAAAACAGTTTGTTTCTTTTAGGACACCAACATAACAACTTAAATATGTCGTAGACACTACTATTAAAATTTCGTGCATAATTTAGCGATTTTCCTACGTCTGTTTTGGAAATAATCAAATCGGATATCGGCCTTCCTAACCGTTTAATTTCCGTTCGGATCTCGTATGTAATATCTTTATTATTCAATAAAATGTCCACCGAATGCATTTTGAAACGCTACACAATCAAAAACAATAAAAACACACTTCTCAGCGAAGAAAATAAACAAAAACGGTCACTCAACAAGTGTGACCCGTTCAGCTGATTTTCGATCGATTTAACGACGTCTTGGGTCTGCAATCGTTCGCCAAACTTTACCAGTCACCGAAAAAGCCCGATTAAAAACGATTAAAACGTAAATTGTGTGCCCACGCGCGCGAAATGCGAGAACTATGATGGCTCGGAGAGAATACGGAGAGAGTACGGTGGCTCGGTGCTTGATAGATAGTCTGTTATATATTATATTAGATATATGTGTTAAAAATCATTATTTGTGGTATAAAAGGAATAATAATTAGAATATGAATAGTTTGTCGTATACAATTAATTTATATTATTGTAACAGTAATTTAACATAAGTAACACAAAAGAAATATTTTCTATTGAAAGGCTGGGCACGTGTCCCTGTGCCCTTTATCACCAGCCGCCACTGCTGCATACCTTTGCACAATCGTCGTTAGATTCAAGTCACCATATGTCTCTTAACTCTCTAAAATCTTTGAAACAATATCTTTCTAGAATCTAGTAACTTCTAGATTCTGGAACTAATGGAATTTGTCAATTGGGCATCTTCTGCATCCTCCCTGTGATATCTGCCCGATTAAATCTCTCAATTATTTTGAAAAAATTGATGTCACCTCACTATGGTCATGGAATGGAATGCTGTCCTAATATGAGCGCTCTCCTCTTCATCCCTGAATAAGACAACGTGAAATATTGCGTCATCCATTACAATCAGTTTATTGACAGAGTAGTTGCACCGTAGTGCACAACTTCTACGAATTCTAGAGTGTGCCAAAATACCATGTCATTTTGGGAAATTGTTCTAAAACATTGACTTCTAAAGCACCGAATCTTTAAACCAATTTTCGCTATGATACTTCAGTATTGTCTCACAAACTAAACTGTCCCAATTATAAATGAGTTAATCGTGATAGGTACACAACTATGGAACTTATCTGTTGCGGTTAATTGTAATTACGTACAACAAGTACCCGAAAATTTGGATTTAAATGAACCGCTTAAAAGGAATCGGTAAAATGTTTTTTTCTTCAGGTTGGTAGCCCCTTCCTTAATTACCAAGCCTGTTTAGAGCGCGATCTGTCACTCAGTGTGTTTACAGCAGCTGTTAGTAATAGACGACCTCAAGTATGCTTAGCGAATGGTACACTGGAAAAAAATAGTGGAACAATGCGTTTGTTTAAAATTTTGTGCCGCAAACGAAACATCGTGAGCCGATTCATTGAAAATGTTAAATAAGGCCTTTGGTGATTCGTGTATGTCCAAAACACATGCTTACGAGTGGTATAAGGAGTTCAAAGCGGGACGTGAAATCGTCCAAGATTTGCCTCTCTCCGATCGGCCATCGACCTCTAAAACAGCCAATGACATCGACAAAATCAAACATTAGTGCTTGAAAATCGCCACTTGAGTGCAGAGAGTTGGTAAGAGTGTGACGTATCGACAATGTCAGCTCATGGTATTTTTGAGTGATATTTTGGGCATGAAACACGTCGCTGCGAGACTGATTCGAAAGAGCTGAATATTCTTCAAAAAGAGCATCGAAAGCAGATTGCTCTTGACATGGTTTCCAGAGCTGATAGTGAACCAAACTTCATGAAACGCGTCATAACTGGAGACAAAACATGGGTCTACGAGTACAACGCAAACAAGTCGTCAATCATCGGAATCCGAAACCGAAAAAACCGCGCCAAAGTCAGTCGAAAGTGAAGGTGATGCTACTTTTTTTTTTTATTATCGAGACGTGGTACATTCCAAATCCCTTCCGGAAGGACAGACGATTAATAAGGTAATAAGGAGTAATATCTCGGCAATTTGAGGTGTTGCGCGAAAGTATCCGTCGGAAACGGCCGGAATTGTGGAAGGAAAATTCTTAGATTTTTGCACCGCTTGAATTGTGACCGAATATAAGGCCAAAAACTCAATAAACACGATCGACTAACCACCGTATTCACTGGATATGGCTCCGTGTGTTTTTTTTATTTCCAAAACTAAAATTGCCACTATGGGGTCGCCGCTTTGAAACGATAGAGGCTATCAAACCAAATTCGCTGAAGGAGCTGAAGGCGATACCCTCGGCAGCCTATGAGCGGTGTTACAATGGAGCCTACATTGAAGGGGACAAAATAAATTTTTTATTAATAAATAACAATTTACGTGCTTTTTTACAATTTCCGGGTACTTTTTATACGTATATAGGCATGTACACAAAGTACAATGCTATTAGCCTCGGAGGCCTTGTCAGAAGTGGCAGATAATAATTTAACTTTACATGGAGACACCATTAGTCCTTAACATTATATGTATATATTTCACATGAGTTTTGATATCCAAGGTTCCGTTTTATAATGACGTTCTTAACTTGTTGGGACAGTCTTTTAGAGGCTCGCGAATTTCATATCATTGTCGGCGTCGCATCATCGCTTCAAAAAAAAAGACAAACGCAGGTGTGCATTTCATGCATTGCCGTCACCTGATTACCCAATTGATTGTCTAAATATGAGCAGTAATTACCGATTTTTAACAACAGATACAGACGAGATTATATAGTTCACGAAAGTTATGTAAGAAGTTTGTACGAAGAAACTTATCAGTGGCGCATTCTATGTGACGATTTTGAGACACGTGATGGACGGTGACCTGAGTTCGTCAAAAAACTGGCTGAAAGCGTATGATTCCTGCATTACGCCAGGCAATATAGCAGAAAAGTGCTCAGTTTTTTAAAAGAGTCCTGAATAAGGTTTCTCGGCGCGATAGTTAAGTAAAAAATAGTAGAAATGGATTTTGATGTTTTGGATAAAATCGTTATGCTAGGAACCTTAGTAAAAAAATCGATAAAAGTGCCGAAAACCGTTTTTGTGGATTAAGGGACGAAAAATAATTGTTTTCTCGTAAAACAAAAAATATCACGTTGTAACGATTGAAAAAACGAAAAAAATTAGTTTTTGCTGATCAAAATCGTTCAGAAGTTTTTACACAAAAAAATAAAAAACCGATGAAAAATGCCCATTTTTGAAATCGAATTACAAGGGGTTCTAATAGTCGCAGAAACTTCTGCTTTGGCTTAAATTGTAGCTTTTGATCGTGCCTATCTGCAGTAAAAATAATAAGAACTTTTTACATAAATCGAAGAAAACTAAAAAATATCGTTTCGAAAAACGGCTTGAACAAGCCAAAAAATGGTCGTAGAGTATATTTCCTGGGCTTAAATTACTCGTCATTAAATTCCCTACAAATCCATTATCGTGACTTGTGGGAGAGGTTCATTCAATCGGCTGAAAACGCGTTTGAAAATCAAGCGTCGCGTTGCTTCGAGCACTCGGGTAAGCGAGTGGACGCGTGGAGGGAAGCCTCTCCCGCCGCAAACTTCTGTCAGCGCGTCTGCGGCGGGAGAGGCTTCCCCACCACGCGTCCACTTCCCCCTTCACTCGGTTACCCGAGCATTCGAAGCAACGCGACGCTTGATTTTCAAACGCGTTTTTCAGCCGATTGAATGAACCTCTCCCACAATACGATAATATTTGAGGGAATTTAATAACGAGTATTTAAGCCCAGGAAAAATGCTCTACGAGCATTTTTCGGCGTGTCCAAACCGTTTTTCGAAAAGACCTTTTTTTAGTTTTTTTCGATTTATGCAAAAAGTTCTTATTATTTTTGCATGAAATTTTACTTCTATATAGGCACCACCAAATGCTACAACACGACAAAAAACAGAAGTTTCTGCGACCATTAGAACCCTTGTAATTCAATTTCAAGAAATGGGTATTTTTCATCGGTTTTTATTTTTTTTTGCAAGTTTGTAACCAATTTTGATCACCAAAAAACATCATTTTTTTCGTTATTTCAAGCGCTACAACGCGCTATTTTTTGTTTTACCAAAAAAATAATTTGTTGTCCCTTAATCCGCAAAAAAAAACGGTTTTCGGCACTTTTATCGATTTTTTACTAGGGTTCCTACATACCGATTTTATCCAAAACATACACAATCAATTTCTACTATTTTTTACCTAATTATCGTGCCGAGAAACCTTATTCAGGACTCTTCAAAAAAATAAACTATCTAGCCTGGATTAGCATCACGATAACGCGCCATCACATTCAGCGTTGATTATTCGTGAGTTTTTGGCTAAGGATTTCTGTGCTCCTCACTCCCCCGTACAGCCCTGACCTCACCCCCTGCGACTTTTTCTTCTACTGCAAAATGAAGGGTCAAATTATGGGGACCCATTTGAAGGTGTGCAGGACATCCAAATTTCGAGTTCAAAGCGTCATTGATAGAGGCGCATTGAGTTTGGAAAAAAGCTATTATTGTGAAGGCATTTAACTTTAATTTCATTGTACTCTTCAAAATATATTTGTAAATGAATACGTATTGTTATTTAATTGGCGTACCTCATATTTATATTATGAAGATGCGACAATTTATTA